>VMDR010020474.1:0-17538 GCA_007922815.1 Macrotus californicus
AAAGATAAAGAGAGAATATTAAAAGCAGCAAGAGAAAAGGAAACAGTAACCTACAAAGGAGTGCCCATCAGACTGTCAGCTGATTTCTCAAAAGAAACCTTGCAGGCAAGAAGGGGCTGGAAAGAAGTATTTGAAGTCATGAAAGGCAAGGACCTACATCCAAGATTATTCTATCCAGGAAAGCTATCATTTAGAATGGAAGGGCAGATAAAGTGCTTCCCAGATAAGGTCAAGTTGAAGGAGTTCATCATCACCAAGCCCTTATTATATGAAATGTTAAAGGGACTTATCTAAGAAAAAGAAGAATATCAAAAATATAAACAGTAAAATGACAACAAACTCACAGTTATTAACAACTGAACCTAAGAAAACAAAAACAAAAATGAACAGAGCAAACAACTAGAACAGGAACAGAATCACAGAAATGGAGATCACACAGAGGGTTAGCATCAGGGGAGTGGGTGGGGAGAGAGGCGGGGGAAAGGTACAGGGAATAAGAAGCATAAATGGTAGGTAGAAGACAGACAGGGGGAGGTTAAGAATAGTATAGAAAATGTAGAAGCCAAAGAACTTATATATATGACCCATGAACATGAAGTAAAGAAGGGGAATGTGGGTGGGAAGGGGTGTGCAGGGCAGAGGGGAATAAAGGGGGGAAAATGAGACGCTGTAATAGCATAATCAATAAAATATATTAAAAAAAAGAAATTTTACAAATTGAAGGGAAAATACCCTGCACGAGGTGCCTAAAGCAAAGGAGCAAGCAGGAGAGAGAAAGCACAGCTTGGCAGCTCCTGCCTCACCCGGAGTGAGGGCCCCGGTCCTGCACAGCGCACCTCCAACCATAATCGGGAGAGACTTGGGAGGACATACAGAGTCTGGGAGACTCAGGCTGTGCACACACCGTGAGCAGCATGTCCATGGCTGCAGCTCCAACCCGGAGAGTCCAGGAGAGGAATTCTGGCTCCTAAGACCGTCAGAGCCACCCGCAGGCTGTGACCAGCCCTGGCCGAGAAAGACTTTTTGCCTTTTGGGGAAGTGGAGTGTGCCAAGAGCCAGGCAGTGGCTTAGAGCTGAGGTATGGATGCTGCATAGGGACTTTTTTTAAAGAAGGGAGCAGAGGCTTGGCTGAGCAGGGAACCCACGTGCATGTGCAGCTGCCCTGCCAACAAAGAGGACAGAGTCAAAGCACAATGTGTGGCCGTGGAACCCAGCTGGCCAGGAAGAGTAGAAGGCTGCATGACAAAGGGATTGCAGGGCCCCACTCAGCACGGCTGGTGAGCGGCGGGTACATGCAGAACAAAGGCTTGGGTCTGATACTCCTCTGAGAGCAGTGAGCCAGGGCCTGGACAGGCTAGAGCTGGGCCCCTGAGATTCTTTGCAACCAGGCAGGGCCACCCAAACAGTGGAATACAAACCTCTAGGAGGGAAAGGTGTGTCCATCCCCCACCTGCAGGATTGCGAACTCTGCAGAAAAGTAAGGCTAGGCTCAAGAGCTCCCTGACAGGGGCATATCTGCAGGGGAAAGAAAGAGAATCTCCAAAGAAGCCCTTTATGAACTTTTATCAGGTGCTATGCTGGTTCCTCCTCAGGCCTTATTCCACTGAAAACAGCAGAGAAGAGAGATTAGAAATTGGTGCAGCAAGAGGTATTTCAGGGCCCCACCAAGCCTCAGCACTCACACAGTGCTGCCATCAGGGCCAAGCAGAAGAGAGCTGGTGCTTTTACACAAATGGGTCCTTCACATGAAAGAGACAGCTAATTCATCAGAAACCATACATTAGTGTAAATAATCTGGGACAGACCAAGATGTGTGGCACAGGGGCAAGGAACACACCCACATCTTCCCTAAAGGCTGAACAGCACCTCCCAGGGGGTGATCCACGGATCTCACCTCCTGATCACACCAGAGGTCCCCTCTAGAGGCAGGTGGAGGTGGTACATGCCGTGCTGTCAGACGTTAGATGAACCACTCCTGGGCCTTGTTCTGATAAAAAGCCAGCAGCGCAGAACAGGGAGGACCAACCAAGCCTGGAGGAGACAGCCACAGACTGAATCCCATGCAGTCTCGAACAGGCTGCCTAAGGCTAGACTGGGACACCAGTTGACATCAGGGACAAATCCTGAAGGAGAAGAGAGTAGGCAAACACTAGACTCTGCTCAGACAAATTCCACCACGTTCTTTTTCACCATTTGCACTATTTTTTCTCCTGCATAGCTAACATTATTTCTATGTCTTCAATTTTGTTCCTATTATTTCACTATTTTTATATTTTATTTTATTTGTATTTTTTTTCATTATGTTTTTAATTTTTAGTTTTAATTCCAATCTCACATTTTACTCTTCCCTTCTCTTACTCCATGTTACCTTCAACCTTCTCTTTCTTATTTTTGTTTTAATTTTTTTCCCTTTTTCTTTTTTAAAAGATTTTATTATTTATTTTTAGAGAGAGGAGAAGGGAGAGAGAAAGAGAGGAAGAGAAGCATCAATGTGTGGTTGCCTCTCACGCACCCCCTACTGGGGACCTGGCTCACAATCCAGCCATGTGCCCTGACTGGGAATCGAACCAGCAACTCTTTGGTTCGCCAGCCAGCATTCAATCCACCAAACCACACCAATCAGGACTATTTTTTCCCTTTCTACACTTTGTTTCTATTCCTCACTCTTACTATTTCTCCTCTCTCCACCCTCCCAAACTCATCTTTCTTTCCGTTAGTCATCTCACAATCTTTTTCCCTTTCCTATGGCCTCATTGTCATTCTACCTTTATTAGTATTTGCTCAGTTGTCATTGGTATTGGGGTTGTTGCTGCATTTTTTCAATGCTATCCCTAAGTGTTCACCATTTTTTCTAAATCTTATATTTTAATGTTCCCCTGTCCTACTCCATTTTATCTTCCTCCTTCCAGGTCTTATTTTCATTTCAAAAGTTATTTTCTCCCTTTCTTAGCCTGGTTTTGACCCTTATGCTTATTCTTTCTAATGCCCTCTAGCCTCTCGAAATCAGTTTTCTTTCCCTTAGACGTCTCACACTTTTTTCCTTTCTTTTTTCTTTCTTATAATATTATTATTCTCTGTCCACCTTTATCAATCTTTGCTCCTTTGTCATGGAATTCTGCAGTCATTGTTTTTCTTCAATTGGGTTGCTATTTTTTCACTATTTTTTCCTCCAAAACTTAATATTGTACTCTTCCTTGTCTTATTCCAGTTTGGCCTATTCCCTCACTGTTTTATTTACATGGTAAATTTTATTTTCCCCTTATCTTTGCCATATTTCTATTCCGTACTCTTGTTATTTATCCTCCCCCTACCCTCCCAAAATCATTTTTCTTTCCTATAGTCATCCCATATTCTTTTTTCCTTTCATATATTCTTATTCTCTTATTGCCTTTATAAATATTAGATCATTTGTTGTTGTTATCATGGTAGTGGCTGGGGTGTATTTTTGCTGGATTTGGGTTGCTTTCTGGAATTTGTTGTTGTTGTTGCTGTTCTGGCAGCACCTGTACAACAGCATACAAGACAGGGTCGGGATTGTGATTATCAGACAGACAGCCAGAGGGAGAACACACCAATGAATGAGCCAACCACCAAAACCCAGTTACAAGAGAGCCTACATAAACTGCATTAAGGGTATCCCTAGAGCATCCAGCTCAGCAGTTCAGAGACTGCACCGCGGAGTCCCACAGGTCTCCTACCACAGAAGGCAACTCCAAAAAGACAGGGAGTCAACGCAGATCAATCTAATATGCAGAAACAAAAAAAAAAGCCACCTAAAATAGGGAGACAAAGAACCCCCAATCAAAAGGAAAGGATGAGGACTCCCGCCACCAAAGCCTCAGGCTTTTCTCAGACTAGACCTGGGACCTGCTGCCCAGGAGCTTCAGTCCTGCAGCTCTGCGTGCTGCGGTCTAAGGTTCCTTTACCTCCAGAAGGAAAAACTTGATACCTCGTATCCCGGAAGTTCATTTAAGAGACTGAAATTATGGACTTCTTTCAGATTTGGACATGGCTAATCAAGGAGCAACGAGACCCAATGGGCCAAATACTGGAAATAAAATATGCCAGTTCAAACTAGTACTTCTGGGAGAGTCTGCTGTGGGCAAATCAAGCCTAGTGCTTCGTTTTGTGAAAGGCCAATTTCATGAATTTCAAGATAGTACCATCAGGGCTGCTTTTCTAACCCAAACTGTGTGTCTTAATGACACAATAGTACAGGCTGAAGTATGGGGTACAGCTGGTCCAGAGTGATACCATAGCCTAGCACCAATGTACTACAGAGGAACACAAGCAGCCATAGTTGTACATGACCTCACAAATGAGGAGTCCATTGCCAGAGCCAAAAATCAGGTTAAAGAACTTCAGAGGCAAGCCATTCCTAACACTGTAATATCTTTATCTGGAAACAAGGCTGACCTTGCAAATAAAAGAGCTGTCAATTTCCAGGAAGCATAGTCCTATGCAGATGACAAGTTTATTATTCATGGAATCATCAGCTAAAACATCAATGAATGTAAATGAAATATTCACGGCAACAGCTTAGAAGGTGCCAAAGAATGAACCACAGAATCCAGGAGCAAATTCTGCCAGGGGAAGGGGAGGAGACCTTACTGAACCCACGCAGCCAACCAGGAGTCAGTGTTGTAGTGGCTAAACCCACGGTTTGAACTAGCTCTGGAATGTTCTTCTGCTTCCTAAATGTTAACGGTGGAGTTGGAGCATTTAATCAGCTCAGTATGACTTAAAAAAAAGGGGGGGACTTATGATAGAGTCAAGTTATTAATACAAAATTATTTTAAGTATTTTGAACTTAATTTTTACTAACATGCATGTGACCCTATGACTAATGTTTCAGCAGTAGAAGGGGAAAATGAGAGCTGTGCGTAACAAGCAACAAGTGTGGGCAAGGCCATGCAGAAAAGGGAGCCCTAGTGCACTGTTCGTGGGAATGCAGACTGGTGCAGCCACTGTGGAAAGCAGTATGGATATACCTCAAAAATTAAAAACGGACCTGCCTTTTGACTCAGTAATTTCACTGCTGAGAATATACTCTAAGAATCCCAAAACACCAATTTAAAGAACTTATGTACCCCTATGTTCATAGACGCGCTATTTACAATAGTCAAGCGCTGGAAACACCCTAAGTGGTTGTCAGCAAATGAGTAGATCAAAAAACTGTGGTACATTTGCATAATGAAATGCTATGCAACGCTATGGCAGCAGAAAAAAAAAGGAACTCCTACCTTTTGCAATAGCATGGATAGAACTGGAGAGTATTATACTAAGTGAAATAAGCCAGTAGGTAAAAATAAATACCATATAATCTCACTTATAAGAGAAATCTAATGAACAAAATAAACTAACAAGCAAAATAGAACCAGACACATAGAAACATGAAACAGATTAACTGCTGCCAGAGTAGAGGAGAGAGGCGTTAATGGTGGAAAGAAAGGGAAGGGACTAGTAAAAGAGCATGTATGAATGGCCCATGGACATGGACAATGGTGTGGGGACTGACTGTGGGAGCAGGGGGTGGGCTGGGTGGAGAAGGGCAAATGGGGAAAAATTGGAAAAATTGTAATAGAATAATGATCAATATTTTTTAAAAAGACTTTGTTGATTGTTGGCAAGAATATATAAGAACTGGAAGCCTCATATAATGTTGGTAAGAGCTTAAAATGCTACAACAACTTAGAAAAACAGTTTCTTAGTTTCTTAAAAATTCAGACACGCACCTAACATATGACTCAGCCAGTCTACTCCTAGGTATTTACCCAAGAGAAATGAAAGCAGCTGTCCATACAAAGAGCTGTACATAAATGTTCATAGCAGTTTTATTTGTAATAGTCGAAAACTGTAAACTTGACTGCACCAATGACTCATATTGTGAACGGAGCAGTCTTTAATCTCTTGGTGCCTCAGTTTTCTCGTCTGTAAAATGGAGGAAACAAACACCTACTCCTTTGGTTTAAGATGGATTTATATAGGATGGTATGCATAAGGTGCTAAGCACAGTACCCTACTAGTAAACAGCCCACTGCCAATGGAATCCTAGCTGAAAATGATGCCAAAAATTCCATGACACTCTTAGCTCACAACACATGAGACATGATCAAATCATATTCAAACTTTAAGAGAGGAGCTATGGCCAACTTAAGTAAAAGAAATATTCACCTGAGGACAATAGCATCTTCAGGAATGTACCCCATCCACTTGGGGACACCAGAAATGAAGAGATCCATTTTCTCTGGGTTCTTATTTCTTGGACCATTAGTAGAAATTCGGGAGTTATAGTGTACACATTTCAACCTGGGGTGTTATCGAAAAGAAGTCTCACAATTTCCCAACATGGGAGACCGCTTGGCATATGAGGTATTTTTAGCTGCTGATTTCCAAATGGGTAGCCAGATGTTTCTTTGATGTTCACAGTGGGAGGTCTCTTTGCAGACTTCCGTGGTACACATACTGGGTCTCCAAGACAGCTTGGAGAAGACCAACAATCAAAAGACATTACTTTAGACAATTTCAATAATTCTGACTTTGGAGCAACTGATTTTTGTTCATCTCCATATAGACTTCTTGTTGCCTTAGCAAGTAGATGTTTCTCAGGAAAGTGATCTATAATGGAAATCAAATCTTCATTACTTTCTTATAAAACTGTAGACAGGTTTGACCTGGAGAAACAAAGCAAAAAAGCAATTCAACATTGAAAGGAAAAAATACCACAGATGACCAGGTCCCAGGCTTTTTGTTGTTGGTGTCACTAGAACAGATGATTTTGAAGACTTTTCAGAGCTTTGCAGCACTTTGCATGAATTCCAATATCCCCTTTTCCTTCTTGCCAGGCAAGAATTATCTTCTTCCAGCAACAAAATTATCTCCCTGCCACACAATCTCCTAAAACTCTGTTTTCAAATTTTGAAGTTCAGTTCTATTTCTTCATTTGTATGAACATTGCTAGGCTGCAATATTACACTTTGCCAGTAGGGACCACCTTGTAAAATTATGTCCCAGTCCCAAAAGTGTTCACATCAATGTGTGTAAAAAGAGTTCTAGGGCCTAGCTATCAACACCACATACTCAAACTTTCATTAACCGGTTTTCTTAAAATTAGGATTATATGCCCAAAAATGTCAATAAGAAATTCAACAGAAGCTTAGTCAAGTCAAATAAGGTAATACAGAGCATCCAAGGACCTGTTCTAGCCCAGGACTGGGCATGCCAAGAGAAGCCATGCACAGAGCTCTACAAGGAGAGAAAGAAACTCAATAGTTTCTCAAATCCCCTTTGCTCTGCAGACAGCTAATAGGAGTCCTTCTGTGGCAGGTGGAGGGGTGAACAGCGCAGCAAGAAGATGGTGAACTCATTAATGGAAACTGTATTGTGCTGTGTGGAGCTAAGGATACTAACTTCCACTGGAGCTGAATCACAAGAATCGACAAAACTATGGGTGTGATATAATAAAGGAAGACTTATTTCTTTTACTTGAAGTATTATACATGAAAGAAATGAAAGTGGAAAGAATGATTTATCGTGTTTTTCCCAGTTTTAAAATATCGCTTGCATATTTTTTTAATTTTTCAATATAATAAAGAATAAAATAAAAGTCACTCTAATTTATTATACTTTTTCCTCTCTTTCCTTCCCACCTTTCTAGTGACAAGTAAGAGCTTTTACATGGGTTTTGATTTGGCATGTAGTTTTATAATTCATCTGTAATTTATTTTATATACAAGGGATGGAGCCCTAAATTTTTTATGCAAATAACCAGATGTCCAATACTATTCTAACAAAATGTCATTTGTTTGGGGTTTTTTTGTACTTTTTACTTTCCCCAAAATACCTATGCTGCTACCTTGATAACAGGTGTATCCTTTAATCTTCAAACAGCTTTCTGGTTCCTCTATTCTACCCGGTAGCCTGACAGTAAAGGGCAAAACACTACAATCAGACAAGCCCAGCCCACTAACTAGCTCTGTGGCTTTGGAGACATCCTATAAAATCTCTTAGCCTCTGTTTCAACATCTGTAAAATGGGGCTAATAGGACTTCATAGGATTATTGATGATTAAGCATTTGGCACAATTCCTAGCACATACAGAGAATTGAGTTCAACTACTAATTCAGTAATGTTACTATTATCTCATTGCTCTGTTCTAATCACTCAATCAAAAACTATTTTTGAGCACTTACTGTCTACCAGGAACTGTGTGTGCTTGGCACTGATGTCACAGGAGAGAACAAGCAAGTGCTTCTCTCACAGATCAATGCCTGTTAGCCTTATATTGTTTTAGAACTGCCACCACCCCCACAACCACACACCCTATTTCTTGGTAACTCTGTCCTACTGGAACTTGGCTAAAATGCTTACTAGGGTGTCCCAGCTACTTCAAAGAACAGTAGAGGTTTTGTTGCCAATCTTTTTGGAAAAACAGATGAAAAGTAACCATAAGAGACATGGGCAATGACAATGTTTCCGGAATCCTGCTATTGCCACCATCCATTGTCCTGGGTGGAGCATTTCTAGCACCCTGGCTCTATCAGAACCAGAAGTGCTAAGAACCTTGTCCCCTTTCACCTCCCCTCCCCCAATAAAAACACCTTATCCCACAAAGATTCCACTCTCTGGTACTTATGCTGGAAGAAGTGAGGCAAAAGGAGCATGATTCTCACACCCCCAGCCTCAAAGGAACTCCACCTGAATGAATGCTTTCTGCCTACAACCCTGGAGACCAGGCCTTATCTCTGGGTCCCAGGAAAGATGGACTTGATGGCATTTCATGCAGCAGGAACTCACAACTCACACAAACAGCAGGGTTCTCTTCCTGCCTTGGGAGAAAAGACACAAGCCCTGGTCTTTCCGTGTTACTAATTTCTTGGGAACTGGACAGTGCCCACTGTCTGCTATAAAGTGATGCTTAAATTTAAATGATTGGAAAAGCAGTGCACTTCTCCAGTAGGAAACCTCCATCATTCTGATTTTTATTCACCAAAAGCCAAATCCCAAAGTTGGTGTCAGAGAAAATTAGCCCAGATTGAAAGACCCGGCTGGTGAGTTCAAAGGCATGGATGGGTTGGACAGGGGGACACCCAAATCTGGGCATGTTTATGGGCCCTCTGAATGGACAGAAGCCTCAAAAACTTGGCTTCAGGGCAAATTTATGTCCTATCCAGCACATACAAGAAAAATAAACAATTAAAAAAATGAATCGAGTGCCTTTTGTTTTCCCATTGCAGCTTCTCACGTTGCAGCCCATGTAGAAAAGTATAATCTTCGCATGACACCTGGCAGTCCTGAGGCTGAGGGATGGGCATCTCAGAGTGAAGTCTGAGTGTACTGAGAAAGAACAGAGAGAGGAAGAGAGATGCGTGCTACTTAGCCCCTGCCTGGAAGCACGTGGAAGAAGGCATTTGCACTTATGGTTTCTCATTTATTCTTCTTACAAACCTTACATCCTAACATGAGAAAACAAAGTGCAGAGAGGTCAAATGACTTGTCTTTCCTGTACCCCATTTTGGTGCCTGGAAATTTGTACTCATCTCTGAGCACTCAATTCAAACAATCCTTCCCTGATTTATCTGTAGTCCTTATCTACACCTCTATAATAAGGTGGGCTGACTGCCTGGGTTCAAATCCCAGACTCACAACTTCCAAGGTCTATTTGAGTGAGTTACTTAAGTTCTATAGTTTAACTGCTTTAACTATGAAAAAGGCATGATATTAACCATTCCTATCTCATTGAGTGCTTATGAGGATTAGCTGAATTAATATATGTAAAGCACTTAGGACTGTGCCTGGCAAATAGCAAGCATTGAATAAATGATGATGATGATGATGATGATGATGATGATGATGATGATGATGATATGATGAAGGGCCTTGTCACACTGAATTACTTGAGAACAGGAATATTGTCCTGTTCATGAGTGCAGGACCTTGTCAGTCTTGTTACATACTTTGCAAGTGCCTGAAATAATAGCTCTCCAGAGAAGACATTAAGTAAATATTTGTTGAATTACTGGACAAATGAGTTAATAAATTTATCTCTTCTTCTCCAATCCCCAGGCTTGAGGAGGTACTCAATCAATGTCAGTTGACTCATTAAATCCATGCATAAATGACCAGCCTCATGAGTGCCTTAACTTCCCAGGCTCTCCATACGTCTCCATTCTCATCCTGGTAGCTTCTGTCAAAAACAATGCAGACCTTTGTCCCCTGGCAAAGCATTGGAAAGGAAAAACAGCCCAGGTTTATGAGGAGTTCCAAAGATCCAACCATGGAGGGCACCTCAACTTTAATAAGCACCCTTGAGTCTAGCTGGAGTCCCTTTGTGAGCAGCCAAGGCTAATTTGGTGCTCTTTTGCCTTCTAATACACTTTCAATAGAAATAAAAGCAACTCTGATTTCCCCTTGGGCCTATAAATAATTCAGCCTCATGTGTGTGTCACTGACTCTCTTTTAGCAGGAACCTTACAAAGGTCATGGCCAAATAAATATCTCTTCAATGTTTGTGCATAATGTCAAAGAGTATTTTTAGGGCAAACGGTGTTCAGGAAATAGATGAAGAGAAACAGTGAGGTAATTGTGTTCAAACTCAGATATTCTCCAATAGACTAGCTTGCCTTCCCCTGACAGCCCCCAGAGCTAGGCAACTGCTGCCTACACTGCTCTTCTTAAAGTTGAGTGGTGCAGCTTAAGCTTTTCCCAAGCTCAGAAGTGGTGCCAGAACAGCTTTCATCCTCGTTTCTTAAGCCTGCAGATTCCAGCAGGACTTTTAAAAAAAAAGTTTCTTCCTGCATATAAATTAAATGCAATGATTAGCTACCTGGGGAGTGCAATGGACAAGATTGTGGGCTTTGAAGCAAAGCAGCCAGATATCTTGGCTCTATCACTCTCTGGCTGTGTGATCTTGGGCAAAGCACCTGAACCTGCTGAGCCTCAGTTTCTCCATCCATAAGATGGGGAGAGTAAGAGAACCTATATCATAGGGTTACTATAAAAATTAAAGTAAGTGATACAAGTATATAGTAAGCACTCCTTAAAATTAAATATTCTTTTCCATACGTTTTAGGTGGTGAATTCCAATGCTGTTTCTCTAAACACGTGATCTGGTTTTGAACTGCCAGGAATTCCTCAAGAATTCTGGTTCACTGATGACACTCTCTTGTTTCCCAGCCCTCTACCTGGGTGCTATCTCTTAAAATCCATTGTCCAGGGAATCTAGGCCCCATCATGGGCTGCTCACATTTGGACAACCAAATCTCCTGCTTAGAAAGGACATCAAGGTCAAGACACCCTTTTTGCAGATGAGGATGTTGAGACTCAGAGAAGCAATGTGACTTCCTCAAGAAAATCCAGCTAGTGCAGGGGTCCTTACCCTGGGGTCCACAAACCCTCATGGTGTCCTGATAGATTTAGAGAGCCCATGAACTTGAATGGGAAATAATTAGAAAACAACTTTAATAACCTCTAGCTGAAAGTTTCCATTTCCTTACTTACTTGATTGTGACTTTGTCACCAGGAATATTTCCCATCACATCACAATTGTTATAGACACCGCAAAATATTATTTGTGTTCAGCCTAACCTTGAAATATGGGTAATATTAGCTCTGCCAATAGATCTAGTGATTTAATGTACTAATAAAAATATGTATTATTATATTACAAATTTGTATTTTTTTAATCTCTTGCCAACAATAAATTCAGTTTCTTTGTAATTCTAATTATTTTGTTTTATGTATTTAAAAATATGGATTTTTGAGGAGAGGTCTATGTCTTTACTCAACTTTGCTTTGGCCTGCACACTGAAAAACATTAAGACAGCCAGGAAGTGGCAAAGCTGCCATCCAAATGTGTCTGCCAGAAACTTCTAATGCAAGGTCCCTCCCTGGGGCAGGCCGGGGTCCTCTCAATCTCCAGGCACACCCTGTCTTGTCCATGCTACACGTACAATCTCCCACCATTCCTTCATATTATTATTCAGGTCAATGGGGAGAAGGAAGGAGGATGGGGAGGGGAAGGAGGAAGAGAAGGAAAGCAGCATGAACCCTGATGGTAGGCCTTGTCATTGACCTTGCTGTTTCATATGACTTAGTTCACAAGAACCCTATCTAGTAGGTAGAGGACTAGAGAGGCCAAGAGTTTTATTCAAAGCCACACAGCTAGTGAAGAGTAGGTCCAGGGCTCAAGCCCAGTCTGGGTAATCCTAGACCACTGGTCTACACTGCCGCATGCCCTCTTGTCCCTAACAGCAGTGCCCATCTTCATGAGCCCACATGGTCTCTTCCTTTAGCTCCTTAGCAGCCACCCTCCCAATCAATATGTAATCACACCTACATTGCCTTATCTTTGTTTTTATCCAAGATAGTTTATACTATGTAGGTCTCATTGTTTCAAAACTAGGCAGAAGTTTTATGAAGAAGTCTTAAGTCAAAAGTATCTGTCTATGGGACTTCAGCAGGAAACTTCTTTGCTGGTTGGTGAGTGAATCAGTTAAGATGAGCTAGGTTGTGCTGAAGCAACAAGTGACCCCAAAATCTCAGTGACTTGACAATAAAAAGTCTTCATGTCTCTTTCATCTAACGTGTCCACCAGGGTCAGCCATGGCTGTGTTCCATGCCTGTTCTTTCTGGGACCTGGGCTCTGCAGCAGCCACAATCTGGGACATTGGCTTGACAGAGGGAAGGGTACATGGCTCTTAAATCTTGTGCTTGGAAATGACTCATGTCACTTCTGCACACGTTTAATTAAGTCAAATTAAGTCAAAAGTATGATGTCATTGAGGGAGGAAGGAGCATTTGCCTTCAAGGAAGGGGAGTGGATATTCCAGTAAATAATTCAACTAGCAAAGGAAAAGGCCCATGAGAAGGTCTTGCCTTTTGACTATAATCTCTAAATGTCTACAGTTTGACCTCTGATGCATCAATCACATATTTACAAGACTGACCCTTGTTTCCTTTCATTTGTATGCATCATAATCTTAACAACTGTTATGATGACAAATTATCTTTTAAAATTATTGAAAAGGCGCCACTTCAGAGAGTGTGTTTAGAGAAGAAACTACACTCCCCTGTTCCCTTCTCCCTGCAGTTCAAGTGGCGCCTTCAGGACTCAGGCACTCCTTGGTCATATGCTCCATTATCCCAACAACAGCCAAGGGCACATGGTGGATATTCAACCCAACCAGAGCCACTTGCTCAGAAATGCTGCTGATGAATGAAGACTGTGTCTGCTCAACCAACGCAGGGAACAGCAAGGCAGCAAACACTTCCTAAACCCTATTCTCTAATGAAGGGACTGCGCTGGGCTAATCTTTGTCTCCTCTGAATTTAGCTACCATGTGGAGAGAGACTGCTGATGTGGGAAGATGGATTAGCAGAAGGACCTGAAGAGCTGTATCACCAAAGTGGTTTCCTTCTTTCCCCTTGATTAATGAAAAGGATGCTCACTTTCAACTCAGACAGGTCATGTTGGAGATGTTAATGATGTCAACAGGTGATGGATTTTCTCAAACCTTCATTCACTGAACCATGTCAGATCAATCAAGCCCCCTGGAAGGTGGATGGGAGAACTACAGGAACAATGCCATTATAATAAACTTGCTGAGACAACACCATGTAATGGGATGGTGAAGAAGCATGATAGTATAGTGTGTGCATGTGTGTATGTTAAGCTCATATATAGTTTTTTTATTGTTTTTTGTTTTGCTAATTTTTTCCAACATTTTATTGTAAAAGTTTAAAAATGCACAGCAACATTGACTCATTAACATTTTACTCAATTTGATGTATTATAGATCTCTTCTCCATCCATTCCTTATCCGTCCATTAATCCATCTTATTTTTAGTTCATCTCAAAGTCAACTGGAGACATCAGAGTACTTCTTCCTAAGTACTTCAACATGATTTCCATTAACTAGAATTCAATATTTATTCATATATTTTTATATATAGTTCACATACATTGAAATACATACTTTTTAAGTGTACATTCACTAGGTTTTGACAAGTGCATGAATCACTATAATCCAACCCCTTATGAAGATGCAGATTATTACCATGCCTGAAATTTTCCTCATTCCCTTTCCAGTCAAAAGCTGCCCTCATTGTGGGTTAATTTTGCTTGTTCTAGAATTTCAAATAAATGGATGTATGCCATGTGTGCTTTTTTGTATCTGCCTTGTTCTGCTCAGCACAGAGCTTCCAAGATTTGTGTGTGTGTGTGTGTGTGTGTGTGTGTGTGTGTGTGCATATGTGGGGAATTCATTCCCTTCCATTGCTGAGTTATATTTTGTTGAATAAATATCTCTGTTTGTTTAATTCACCATCTACAAGGAAACTTTTAGAATTAAGCATTGAGTTTTAAAGAACATATATTGATTGTTTTTATAATTTGTTGACATCTAAAAATTGGGAGGTTTCACATAAAAAAATCTGAATTTCTGGTTTCTTTTGAGAATCTCAATATTGGACAACACTGGGCTCACCTTTCAACAATGGCCTGGGCTGAGGGACATCTGCCAACCTCAGATAGGATATGTGCTCTCATCACTTCCTGTTGTATACCAAGTGGACAATTTCATTCATTTATGCCACCTGTTTATCCCTTGACTCCTGTTAATAGTGACCAAGTGCTCAAAAGTAATTATAGAATGAATTACTGAAGGAGTGAATAAGTGAAAAAAGTGGATTTCATTGGTTATATTGTGTCATAGACCCTGTATTACAGAATATATGAGTCCTAGCTTTGGAATCAGTTAACACCTGATATTTATGTGTATGTTATCTCATAAGTTCCATTTCCATCCATTCCTTTCTTATGTAATATGGGGACAAAAATGCTAATTTATCAGTTGTTAGGAGAATCAATGAAATAACCTATTTAAGTTGCCTATCACTACCAGAGTGGTAGTTATAATCACCGGTATCTCCATTATTATCATCAAGTGGTTCCCCACAAGAGAGGAGATAAACTCATTTTTTATTTTATCTTTCCAATGTGGCAATTTGAAACCACTGAATCCTGAAGGAATGTGAATGCACCTAAGTGTGAGGAGGAATTTCCTGATACTTATGCCTTTCTTTCTAATGTCACCATATCAAGCATGAGTTTAGTCCCAAACAGAACCCTCACAGAAATCTTGAATCTGTCAACTGAACAGGTACTTCCTTCCTCGTGTTCTGGGGAATTTGGAACGAAGAGCACTGGAGAGCTCCAAAGGCCAAATATATAGTCCAAAGGGTAGAGAATTACAGAAGACAAAATCCAGAAATAGACTCAAATACATACATGATGTTAATATATGATGGCATTGCATGCATATCAGAGGGAGAAAGACAGATTGCTCCATAAATGGCAACAACTGGGACACCATCTGGAGAGACAGAAAGTCGAATCCTTATTTCACACCTTGCACTCAGACAAACTCCAGATGGACCCAAGATTTAAACATAAAATAATGGAACCATTAAAATACTAAAAAAAAAAAAGTAAGAAGTTTTATTATAAAATCTTGATGAAGAGAAAATTTTAGGACTACCTAAAATTCAGAATCCCTATATTACACAAAGGTATATTTAAACAAATAAAATAAGCAATTTCTGCCTTTAAAAACCACAAGTTTAAAAAGATATAACACACTGGGGAAAATATTTGTGCAAACCTAAGGAAAAGGTCATTTCCTTAAAATAAATAAACTCTATAAATCAATAAGAAAAAGACTAACAACTCAATAGAAAAAATGGACCAAGTGTTCTTCATTTATAAAGAAAATATGAATGGCTCTTGAACGTAACATAAAATATGCTCATCTACATTATTTGTAAGATAAATGTAAATTAAAACTATAATACTATATTTTTATTTCTGTTTGACCAAAATCAAAATGTTCGATAACAATTGAGCTGGTGGGGAAACAGTCGTATTTGGTTGAATAAATATTTCTCATAATTGCTGATGGAAAGATGAATTGATAAACTATGAAGAGCAATTTGGCACAAACTTTTAAATTGATACATGCAAGATTGCAAAATGATTACCACAATAATGTTAATTACCACATCCATCACTTTACATAATTACAACTTTGTGTGTGTATCGTGAAAACATTTAAGATCTATCTACACTATCAGCAACTTTAAAGTATACAATACATTATTGTTAACTATAGTCACCATGCTGTACATTAGATCCCAAGAATTTGTTCATTTTTTTAATATGGAACGCTGCACAAATTTATATGTCATCCTTACACAGGAGTCATGATAATCTTCTCTGTATTGTTCCAATTTTAATACACGTGCTGCCAAAGTGAGCAGAGAACTTGTTAATCTTAAAACTGGAAGTCTGTACCATTTAACCAACATTTCCTCATTTCCCCCAACCATCCCCCAGCTTCTGGAAACCACTATTCAACTCTCTGTTTCTGTGAACATGCCTTCTTCTTTAATTCTACATATAAGTGAGATCCTATGGTATTTGTCTTCTTCTGTCTGACTTATTTCACTGAGCATAATACCCTTGAGTTCCATCTATGTTGTTAGAAATAGCATGATTTCCTTCTTTTGTGGCTGAATAATACCCTATTAAATGCATACCACCTATTCTTTATTCATCTGTTTACCAACAGACATTTAGGTTGTTTCCATGACTTAGCTATTGTAAATAATGATGCAATGAACATGCAAATACAGGTGTTTCTTCAATATAGTAATTTTATTTCCTTCAGGTATCTACCCAGAAGTGGGATTGCTAGATTGTATAATAGTTCTACTTTTAATTTTTTGAATCCCTTCCATACTGTTTTGCATAGTGCCTGTACCAATTTACTTTCCACCAACAGTGGCATAAACTTTTAAAATTTGATATGCAAATCATATGTCACCCAGCAATTCCACTGGAAAAAGTTATCCTACAGTCATACTTGGATTTGTGTAAACTGTTGTAAATACAAATATTTTTTGCAGTATTACTTGCAAAAGCAAAACAGTGCAGATAACTTTATAAATAAGTGATTAATAAAATAGGTTATGGTACATCCTTATAATGGATTGCTGTCATAGCTATATAGAATAATCTCCAGGATATATTTTTAAAATTTACCAAGGAGTTGTGGGTAGGTACAGAATGATAAGTATAGTAAGCTAGTATTGCTGCAGGAGATGGTGCAAGAGGAATAAATAGAGTATAAATGCATAGAATATGCTAGAAGGACATACAAGAAACCAATACTAATAGTTCATTCTGGAGAAGGAAACTGAATTGCTGAAGCTGTAGACCCTTCTAAATGTTATACCATGTGCATGCATTACCTATTCCATTGGTTTTATTTTTTTAATTTAAAAGGTAGTGCATCCTAATCCCAAAACCAGATAAAGACACAAGAAAGAAAGAAAACTTCAGGCCAATATCACTAATGAACATAGATGTTAAAATCCTCAACAAAATATTGGCAAATTGCATCCAGCAATACGGTAAAAAAATCATACACCATGACCGAGTGGGATTCATCCCAGGGATGCAAGGATGGTACAATATTC
>VMDR010020475.1:0-17537 GCA_007922815.1 Macrotus californicus
GGGGGGGGGGGAATGCAGACAGCTGTACTTGAACAATAAAGTTAAAAAAAACAAAGTCAAATATTGTCTTTGTCAAGTTCTTTACAAACTATCCCAGAGAGTCCTGACCGGTGTGGCTCAGTGGATTGGGCATCATTCTGCAAAGCAAAAGACTGTTGGTTCGATTGCCAGTCAAGGGCACATGCCAAAGTTGCAGGGTTGGCCGCCCCCCAGTCAGGTCACATACAAGATATAACTGAATGAAGTTTTTCTCTCACATCCATGTTTCTTTCCCTCTCTTTCTCCCTCCCTTCCCCTCTATCTAAAAATAAATAAAATCTTTAAAAATGAATCTTAAAAAATATAACTATCCTAGAGGCACAATCTGTTCTTCAGAATAGGAAAGGAACAAATATTAGACCTATTGTGTAGGTTAGAAAACAAGATAGCAGTATAATATCAACTTGCTCAAGAATGAATCTATGCTGGGAGGCAATGGCCTGAGGCTGGCTGCTACCTCATGAGAGGTTCTGAGCAAATCAGATGAACTGCCTGTCCATAAAACAAGATCCTAGCCAAAACAATTCTCATATCAACACTGGATAGAATAAAATTTCTGTCATTGTTAATATAATTATATTTAAAATAGAGAAGAAACTCCTCAGCAACACCATAAAAAAAAACTAATCCGCATAAAAGTTTAATTATCATCATTTCATGGGTCTCCCTAACGAAATTACTGCCAGTGTGTAGACATACAGCAACTTTCAGGCTTGTGACAGTCAAGCAAATATGACATTAACACGTGGTCTATTCACATCTGTGGGTCTAGAGGTAAGGAACAAGGTGTGAATTCAGGACTGCCCTCAATTCACCCAGGTGCTGGGTCATTCAATTTGGTTGGTTCAGAGGTTGTTCAGAGAAAAACCCAGCAAGTCCTCATGGAGCTGTTGAAATCAAAATGCTTTTCCTATGCATTTACTCAGGTCCTTACCTTTATATGATTGATGGAATTCAGGAGTTTTAACAAAAACCCTGTAATGAGCCAGAGCAGGCAGGAGGGTGGGAGCAATGGAAGGGAAACCCCAGGGATCAAGGGCAAGAAACACAACTCTGGAGAATGCAGAGCTAACATCAGTGCTGGCATAGCTCCACCCATCGGCCTCCTTGCACATTTGCACTGAGCAATCCTTGCCCTTCCTATGCTCCTCCCCCTAAGACAGGCATTACTCCATTTTATAATAAAGACATCGAGGCTGACAGATCAGAGCCAGTGTCTAAAATATCCATGGACAACTCACCCACTGCTCTACCCACCAAAGCCTGAGGCCTGCTGAAAGTATATGATGTCCCCTAAGTCCCAGAGAATTTACTCTACTCAGGAATTTTTAACAGAAAATAGTTTTACATGAACTTATCTTCCAATGGCAGATATTATGCCTCTCTCTAAATGAGAAGTCAAACCCAGGTGTGGGCTGTCCTACAGGGGCACATGTGTCTGCAGGGTCACACCACATTTCCAAGGACCAGTACTAGGTAAAAAGGGCTGTGGCCATGGTGTCCTGAACCAGGTATGGTGCCCAGTGTGGTGACTCCTGGCACAGCCATGATCAGATCTGCAATCAGGGCAGCTAGACAGACTGAAGGCTGAGTCTGCCAAGGAAGGGGGCCTTGAAGGAGCCCAGGTATAGGTGCCCGTCATGTTCATGCACTTCACTGACGTAGGTGGCCACTTGCCCGTCAGGATCATGTAGGCTTCTCTGGAAGGCCCCACTGTCGCTGAGTTCCAGGACGAGGCTATACCGTGGCACAAACTTCATCACCATCTCCTGACTAAACAGCTGGAAGGGAAGCACAGTGTGAGGAGAGTTTATCTTCTGACTAAGAGACTGTAAATAGATCCAACCTTTTAAAAACAAGACAACAGGCCCACAATGAAGTAGCTGACAGTAAGCCCCACATCACCAAACCAAGACTTAATTTAGTTATAGTTTAGGCTCTCCCACAAAGGAAATCTTAAGCCAGTCAATTAGAATTCCCCCATCAGCACCAGTTAGGTAATCTGTCTGGTAGACCCCTGCCATCCTGGTAAACTGTCTGGTAGACCCCTGCTATCCTCTAAAGGAAAGTGATCTTACAATAACCAACCTGATTTTTACTTAGTATGACATTTGTTCCTGCTCCCTTCTGCCTGTAGAAGTCCCTCATTTTGTACAGCTCCTTGGAGCTCCTTTCTGTCTGTGAGACTAGATCCTACCTGGTTCATGAATCATTGAATAAAGCCAGTAAGCTCTTTAAAATTTACTCAGCTGAATTTAGTTTTTAAAAGACCCCACAGCCCCTCACCATCTGGAAAGAGCTTAGCTCCTCCAGTGAAAGGGAAGCCATACAGGGCAGAGCTAGGTTAAACCAGCTCCCTATTCCTAGCACAGGGCCTGTCCCACAGCAGGTATAAGTCCCACTCCCTGTGTAGATCAGGCAAAGGTGCCTCCTGTCACTTGCATACAAGAGGCAAGGCTAACCCAGCACAAACAAGGACAGTGGCTGTCTAACTGTTCTTAATTGATACCCACCAAGCTTGCCACATAGGTACCTCTCTGGATGACCTGGCTGAACACACAGAAGCACAAATCATGTCCAAGGAAGATATTAAATGAGGCCAAGGTCTAGAGCAACATCGACCCAGAATGCCAGGTTAAACCAGCACAGCCCCACCGGAATAAATGCCAAGTCCTCTGATTGTATTTAAGATATTTCAGTTGTGCAAGGTGCAAATGACAGTTCATGTAAAAGAACCCTGCAGGTCAAATGAACATGTCCCTGCCCTATGAAACATGACAATGGCTCTAGGCTCTCCTTGCAGCCAATGTCAAGAACAAACACTTCTATGCTAAGCAGGCACCTTCTAGAAGCCTAGCCCCTAGCTCAGCTGGGCCAAGAGGCCCACAGGGCTATTGAAGGGTTTTAAGCAAAAAAAAAAAACAGATGGTAACATGTAATATCTGGCAGAACAGAAGGACTCCCGTAGGAAATAATGACAAAGGACAACACTGCATAAGATGAACAAATGAAAATTAATAGGTAGATGTCTACCTTCTTTTTAACTTTTTATTTCTCTTTTAAAGATTTTATTTATTTATATTCAGAGAGAGGGGAAGGGAAGGAGAAAGAGAGGGAGAGAAACATCAATGTGTGGTTGCCTCTTGTGTGGCCCCTACTGGGGACCTGGCCCACAACCCAGGCATGTGCCCTGACTGGGAATCAAACCAGTGACCCTTCGGTTTGCAGGCCCGCACTCAACCCACTGAGCTACACCAGCCAGAACTACCTTCCCATGTAAGGAGAAACAGCTACACAATCACAAATGTCCAATGAATACTGTCTCCTAGTTACTGGAAATGTTCAGACATACAAGGAGACTGTGTTTTAGAAGGTTCTATAGCAATCAATCAAAGTCGCATTACAGCTCAAAATATTCCATAAAACTTCCCAGGACCCATAAAATGCCACCTCCCTTCAGCCATTAGTCCTCCCATCTCCACTCTCTCCATCCTATCCCTAAAGAGATCTCATACCTTTCCATTAGTTTAGTCACTTTTCTAGAAAGTTCTCAAACTTCTACTTCTTATTTTCTGATGCCCAGTGCTAAATTCCTCACTGCCCGGGACCAATCTCTACCTGTACTTTCTAACAGTTCTTCAAATTCAACAGCCTCCTCAGCTCAGGAGATGGGGCTCCTGACACCAGCTGCTGACACCAGAAAGTCAGCCCTCACACTTAATCCCTCTGTCTCCAACCCCACAAGCCCAGCATCAAGGTGTCTTGTTTTCTGCTGTGCATGTACCACCCCTTCCCTAAGCTCTCCCCACTACCTCTCCTGGCTACTCCAACCACCTCCACACAGGCTCCCAAACCCAGTGGAGCCCTACTATAGGCTGTTCTCCACACAGCACCTACAGTTATCTTTTTAAAACATTATTTGTAGTACACTACTGCTCTCTCAAACAATTCAGTGAAGCAGCTTGTGGATCCGAGCAGGGAAGATGTGTGCAGACCAGGGAGTCAGTCTGAACATGGTAAGGGAGAGGCCACACCAAAGGAAGGGAGAGGGCAATAACACAGAGTATGGTGTCAGAGCTCAAGCAGGCTGAGACAGTTTCCCTGCAATGGGGTGGCCTGGCACAGGCTGTCAGAGCCCAGGCAGGATGAAGAGGGTGTTTATCTGGAAGACAGTCATGCAGACATCAGAGCCCTTCAGAAGAAAGGCTGGCCCCCTCTCAAAGTCAAGAGGAGAAAGAAGGTCGGTGCTAGAGCCCTAGCAGGGGCCATGCTACAGGGACAATGGCTACAGATTGGTGACATTTGAGGAACTGATCAAGTAGGTGAATGGGATAATGGGAAGGATAATGGGATCCAGGTTTCTCGCTATTAGAGAAAGGAAGTACAAATATAGAATGGAAGAAAACTAGAATAATTCCTGTGGTATTGGACTAGAAATAAAGATACCAGCATTATTTATGGTTTTCAATTTAAATAAATAGACAATAAATAATGTGGGTGTAAACGTGTTTATACACATTATATATATATATATATATATATATATATATATATATATATATGACTACACATGCATACATTCTCTTCTTTGTCCCCTGAGGGGTCCTGGGAGCAGTGATACCCTGAAAAATCAATGTGTACCCTTAGCCCAGATCTCTTCTAGAAAGAACCAGGGCTCCTTGGGCAAATGGTTGATTCCAAGAATAGTAGGTGCATGTCCAAGGTCAAGGAGACACACTGAGGGGCTCCCACTGGACAAAGCTGGACAACTGAGCAATCAAAATTAATAATGAGCCCTAGCTGGTGTGGCTTAGTGGATTGAGCGCCAGACTGCAAACCAAAGGGTCGTGGGTTCAATTTCCAGTCAGGGCACATGCCTGGGTTGCGGGCAAGAACTCCAGTATGGGGCACGCAAGAGGCAACCACAGATTGATGTTTCTCTCCCTCTCTTTCTCCTTCCCTTCCTCTCTCTCTAAAAATAAATAAATAATGATAGTAACAGATTATACATCCCATTGGGTATAACAGACAACCACTAAATCATATTGATATTTACCCAGTTATAAAGTACCTCCCCACAAAATACTCATTAAATACAAATGGAAAAAGAATGACTTCACAGTGGAAAAGCCTGGCATTCACTCACTGAATCAGGTGACAAACATTGCCACTATCAGCATGGGGCAAGGTTACATCACTTCCCTCCTGACAAGAAATACTGAAAACCCAACTGCACTTCTCTGGCCTCCCTGCCAGAGGTGCATAACCCGAATCTAAGCATGAGAAACACCTGACAACTCAAATGGAGAGGCATCTTCAAGTATAACTGACCTGTATAGGCAACCTATCCACGTGGAATGCTAAATGTAGCCCAGCTCTGTCTGAAAACTGGCAGGTGTGTGTCAGCACATAGGAAGCCAAACCTATGGACCGGTTTTCCCGTGGGGAATCAGGTATGCATTGTACCTAGGCCTCTTTGAGTCTTACTCTTGCTAAAAAACTCCCTCACCCAGAACTGAGGCAGCAGAGGTTTACTGATATCTGCACTAAACTTCCCAGTTATGGGGTATAACCAGCTCAACCACTTTTCCCTTTTACATTTGCAAATAACCTTTCTCTTTGAAGTGATTAGCAACATTCTTTCCTTTGTTATCTATAAACGGTAACCACCTAAAGTGAACCTGTGCATAGTAATTGAGGACCATCCTTGATGTAATGTACCTAGAATATCAATAAAAGCCTGTCTAGGCAGGGGTCAGGGTCCTCTCTCTCACTTATAGAGCGGCCATGCTGTCCCTTTTTCTCCACCGGATTTCTGTAGTCCATGTGAATTTGTTCGTCATTCATTGCAGTCATAGCATAAACATCCACAACACAGACCCCACGGGTGGAGTCTGCATCAGACCTGTAATCCACCAACTGGTTAAAACCGAGGAATTGTTCTAGACTGAAGGAGAATAAAGAGATGTGTTGACTACAGGCCATGCCTGATCCTGGGCTGAATAACTAAAGGACATCATTGGGGCAACTGGAACAACCTGAATTGGATGTGTTGGATAGTCACAGGTATCCATGTAAATTTCCTGTTTGGACAGGTGGTCATAAGGGAGAATGTCCTTGTTGTAGGAAATAAAATAAAGTATCTGAGGATGATGGGGCATCAGGTCAACAACTTACTTGCAAACAGTTGGTGAAAAAAGTTTTTTTGTTAATTTGTTAACCCTTCTTGTTAATTTTCTAAGTCTGATATTGTCTCAAAACTTAAAAAAGAAAAAAATCCTTGATGATTTTGATCACATTTCACCAGGAACACATCCTGCCGCTCCAGTTCTGTCTCATATTTATGGTCTCAGCTCTCTAATCACTCATGTATTCAGTAATAACTTCTGAGTGCCTACTGTGTGCCACACACTGTTCTCAATAATGAGAACAAAGGAGTAAACTAATCAGAAAATAATACCTGCTCTGGGACCTCCGGTCAAGATAGCAGCATGGGTAAACATGGCTAGCCGCCTCACACAACCACATCAAAATTAAAACTAAATTATAGAACAACCATCACTCAGAACCATCAGAAATCAAGTTGAATGGAAGTCTGACAAGTATGGAATTAAAGAAACCACATCCATTCAGACTGGTAAGAGAGGCGCAGACACACAACAGTCTGGTCCCAAATCCACATATGGTGGATAAAAATTGGGAGGGATATCTCAGGGGCAAGAAGTCCTAGCCCCAAACCAGGAACCCCCAAACCAGGGTTCCAATGCCAGGAAGATAAGTCCCCATAACATCTGGCTGCAAAAACCAGTGGGGACTGAGTAGTTAGGGGAAAGTTCTGGAGTCCCAAGCAGTTCCTCTTAAAGAACCCACACATGGACTTACTAAGACTCACTCCCTCTGAGCTTCAGAACCAGGGTAACAGTTTGAAAGGCACCAGTGGCATACAGGGAGGAATTGAAGCGCCTGGCATCAAGGGAACACTTGGAGAGAGCTTTCTCCCAGACAGAAAGGCAGGAAGAGGCCATTGTCCCTTTTCTGAACCCTCCCCCAACAGAGCCACAAAGCCAGCAGGCCTGTGCTACATCTGAGATTCTATCAATCCGGCTATAACTGTTTGCCCTGCCCTGGAGATCCTGAGACTCCAAGCTGTTAACAGAGACTTTTCCATATGAATGGATGGTCTTGATTCATGCTCCACAACCTCCTAAATCATCTCAAATGACCTCAGTGAGGCCCCAGACCCCCCTACCTCTTGCTAAGTGGCCCTAGGCCTGCACTAGTAGCAGCCAGCCTAGATGCACAGCTTAGCTTCAACTTGAAATCTCCAAGCCCAGCACAAGCAGTATTGATCTCAGATTGCTTTTCAGCCCAGGCAGGGTGGGTCCAGGCAAAACACAGGTGGGGGCCATCTTGGCCTGCACCACCTGGAAAACCCCAGAGCCTGCACATCCAGTGGATAGCTACAGACCACAACGGAGCACTATCACCCTGAACCTACATAGCTGGTCCTACACAAGGGTCGAGGTTGGTGGTCAATGGTCACAGCCAGTCGTCACAGCTGACTGACTTGGGTAAATCCCTCCCATTGACCTGCCAACAGCAATCAAGGCTCAACTACCAGAGAAGGGTGTAATCAGCCCACATGAAGGCACACCTCAAGGACCCAGCTTGGGTGATAGGGGAGGCTGTGCCATTGGACCCTACAGGACACCTACTACTTCAGGCCAAGCTACAAAGACAGAAGTCATAGCAGCTCTACCTAATACATAGAAACAAACACAGGGAGGCTGCCAAAATTAGGAGACAAAGAAACACAGCCCAAATGAAAGAACAGATCAAAACTCCAGAAAAAGAACTAAACAAAAGGGAGATAAGCAATCTATCAGATGCAGAGTTGAAAACACTGGTTATAAGAATGCTCAAGGAACTTAGTGAGGGCCTCAACACCATAAAAAAGATCCCAACAGAAATGAAGGATTCACTAATGAAGCTAAGAATCAAGTCAATGATTTGGAACATAAGGAAGAAAGAAACAACCAATCAGAACAAGAAGAAGAACAAAGAATCCAAGAAAACAAGGATAGTGTAAGCAGCCACTGGGACAACTTCAAGTCTTCCAACATACACATCATAGGGGTGCAAAAGGGAGAAAAGAAAAAGCAAGAAAGTGGAAATCTATTTGAGAAAATAATGAAAGAAAACTTCCCTAATCTGGTGAAGGAAATAGACATGCAAGTCCAGGAAGCACAGAGTCCCAAGCAAGTGGATGCAAAGAGGTCCCACTCCAAGACATGTCATAATTAAAACGCCAAAGGTTAAAGATAAAGAGAGAATATTAAAAGCAACAAGAGAAAAGCAGTTAGTTACCTACAGAGGAGTTCCCATAAGACTGTCAGCTGATTCTCATAACAAACTTTTCAGGCTAGAAGGGATTGCAAGAAATATTCAAGTCATGAAAAGTGGGGACCTACAGCCAAGATTGCTCCACCCAGGAAAGATATCATTTAGAATTGAAGGGCAGATAAAAAGCTTCCCAAACAAGAAAAAAACTAAAGGAGTTCATCATCACCAAACCATTATTATATGAAATGTTAAAGGGACTTATTTTAAAAAAGCAGCTCAAAACTATGACCAATAAAATGGCAATAAATACATACCTAACAACAGTTGAATCTAAAAAACAAACTAATAAACAAGAAGAAAAGAGACAGACTCATGGATGGATACTGAGTGTTTTGATAGTTGTCAGATGGAAGGGGAGTGTGGGAGAAGGGGTGAAGTGGTGAGGGGATTAAGAAATACAAATAGGTAATTATAGAACAACGATGGGGATGTAAAGTACAGTATAAAAGGTGGAGTAGTCAAAGAACTTATACACATGACCCATGGACATTCACAATGCAGTGAGAAGTGCCTGAGGGAGTGGGAAGTGTTGGGTGGAAAGAGCAAAAGGGGGAAAATTTGGGACAACTGCAATAGCATAATCAATACCTCCTCAGAAGAAGCACACATTCTATCAAGGGAAAGAAACAAACACCCACCACCACGAGATTACACCCTTGCTGTAGAAAAACTGACAGGTATAGAAACTGAATACTTACTACACTCAGCAAAGTGCATATTGTATATATTCTTATTACATTTTTTCATCACCTATTGAATTCCCACTTCACTGATGGAGAAATTAAGGCAGAGAGACCATGACATCTGCCCATGGTCCCACAGTTGATGTTGTCTTCTTCAAAACCCCTCTTCTTGCCCACTCTACCATTCTGCCTACTCCTAGGTTCCAATGGGAACAGATCCTTGCTCTGAAGCCAACAAGACAAAGAGGAGGAATGTGTTGTTTCTAAATAGATTATGATGTTCTACAATGACCCATTAAACTCAAACAACACTGAAAGCCATTGGCCAGCCTGCCTAAGCAGGTGTATGCAGCCCCTCTCCAGGGCATAGACACAGGTCCTGGCACAACATGGGCTCAGTAATTGCTGCCTGGTACCTTCCAGACTTTAAGTTACAAATATTTTATTACCTATTAAAATATTCAACATCAATTTCAAATACTATTCAGCCTATAAAATGGAGCTTTTCAGAAAATAAGATTTCTTTCTGAAGAAAGCACCTGTCAGTCTCAGCAAGTTACTCAGCCCCATTGTAAAGCATGTTAAGTTACACTGGGGCATTTCATGGACATCACTGGAAAAAAGGGCTGGACGACGAACATTTAAAGGCTGTGTTGAAGAATCATTTAAAGGCTATGTTGAAGGACTACTGGTGAGGGTACGTGATTTTTTTTTTTAATGGAAAGAATTTGGTGTGCTACATCCTAATGATGGATGAGTGGGAGTAACTCATTTGGGGGTGACTGACCAAGAAGGTAGGAGGGAGCAAGGAGGTCCAAAGGTGAGTGGGTTTACATGTATGGCCACAGGAAGACTCATGTGATAACCCTTTGAGGAGAAGCAGCGCTGTATGCTAGTAGGAAGGAGAAGGCCAGGTTGCACAGTTTGGAGGACAGGGGAGAAGGTCAGAAAAAAGCCATCTCAGTGCAAAGAGAGTGAGGCTGACAGGAGGGTATGGGCCCCAAAAGGTCATGATGATAAGAGTGATGATAAAAACACCTAGACCTGAAAACCAGAAGAAAAAAAATCAGAGTCCAAATGTTAAGTTTACATGTCAGCCTGAAGAATAAAAGGTATATTAAAGAAGTCATTAAAAATACTAAATATTATAAGCAGAACTAGAATTTCCAGAGCTATAAATCAAAAGAGATCATAATTAGATACATCTTCTAATTATAGTTTTGGTTTTTGGAATTATAGTTTTCAGTTACCTTAAAAATCATTCTTTTAATACTAGGTCTCTCAGATAAGAAATCCAACATTGAAAACCCAGGGTTGGAACGAATGGTTGCCATGCAGACCCAGTACCCTCCGGAACTGCTGGGTCGGATGTTGTCTGGGAATCCAGGCAGGTTCTCCACAAACAGGTCAGCCCCTCCCTTCATCAGGCCAGACACGTAGAATCTGAAAAATTCACCCAAGCAGGTATGAGCAGCAGCCCCCTGATTTAAGAAAAAAATTTAGCCAAGCACCAAATTAGTCTTGGTTCCAATAAGTTTATGGAAACAACTATAAACATGACTATTATAAACAAAAGTATACTTACTGAAAGAAGTACTCATGAACCCTGGGTCCAGCTAGACAGAGTTTAGGGAAAACCCACTGATGGGGAAAGGAACCTTGGATGCATAGTCAGAATTAAATTAAGAGTAGTGCAGACTGCAATACTCAAGTAGTCTGAGAAATGGGAGGGAAAAGTCCACTCAAGTCTGTTATTTATCATTATTACACAAAGGAGAAGGTGCCCTGCTGATTCTCAGATTCTATCCATCAACACCTCCATGCCCACCTTGGGCACAAGGAGCTCTGGTGAACAACGATAGCCCAGCAGATACTACACGCACCTTCTTATCCTTGCCATGGTCGTCTCTGCCACCAGGATGAAGTCCTCTGCAGGAGAAAGCTGCACTCCATTAGGGAACCGCAACTGGTCCAGTAAAACCTTTACTTCCTTGGTCTCTGTATCATACTCTAGCAGGCTGTGGATGCCAACAGCAAACGGTCACACAGGGAGAGTACACAACTGCCCTGCTGGGTGGGAGTCTTGCTCCCCTCTGGGCAGGGACCTGCAGAAGGGGACTCAGCCTTAAACTAGAATGAAGGCCCCTGGTGGTTCCCTGCTCACACACGGTTCCAGGTTGGTCTCTAGGGGCCCTTCCCCATCCACAGCAGCCCCAGGAATCATCCTCCAGACATCCCCCAGCCACATCTCTCATTGACCTGGGAGTTGGCTCAGCACCAGGGAGGCCACCATGGCTCCAGCCTCACAAAAGTCCTCCTTTAGAGGGATGACCTAAAACCTAGGCCTGCTTGTAGGTCTTTCCCAAACTGCCTAGACCATACCTGCACATGGACTGGCCTATTTTTATTTCTTCTCATCAAAGAGAAAGAAAGACCATCTTGCTCGCTTTTGTTGCATCCATCACCCATTTCCAGAAGCCATTAAGGTCCTATCTGAAATGCTGAAATATTATGCTCAGAAATACTCCCAAGATTCCCAGAAGTAATCAGCTCTGCTAAAGTCACCTTCCCGGACTGATGACCTTACTGAGCAGAAGATATAAAATACTTACTCACCGCCCATCATCTGTTCCTTCCATAACCAGAAGCAGATAATCTCGTCTTTGCCACTTGCTGCTGGAATCCGTAAAATAAATTTTCCTCCCATCCCGAGTTATTGTAAGATCGTTCACGAAGGACATTTTCCGCCCCTCAATGGGTGTGTCAGAGGACAGCAACAATTTCACTTCACCTGAAGTAGCAAAGAAAAAGAAAGGAAGAAAGGAAAGAAAGGAGGGAGAAGGAGATTTCCTTTCATTCTAAGAACCTGTATCTCAACTATTTCAAAATATTTATTAGCCTGACTTAAAAAGAAAAACTAAAATGAGCTTCTCCATGCCACATGTCAGAAGACTTATTCCTTCTTATAGTAAAAAACAATGTTTTTCTTTCTTTCATCTGTTAACTGATGAATTTTTTTTAGACTACATTAAAGCAAAACCCTTCCTCTAAGGATTGGGAATTTTTTCTTATCGAGACTTATGGGGAACCTATTCATGCGTGATGCATTCTGTGACTCAGCTCTGGATCTGAACGCAGTCCAGATTCCGTGTGGTGTGCAGATCACATCCGTGGATGGGTTTCCCGTGGGGAATCAGGCCTGCATTGTACCTAGGACGCTCTGAAACTTGCTCTTGCAAAAAAAACTCCCTTACCTGGGATGGAGACAGAAGTTTACTTTGACTTGGGCCAGACTTCCAAAGTATATGTGTAACTTGCTAAGCCTCCTCTCCACTTTGTATTTTATCTTTGAAGTGATCTGCAACGTTCTTCTCTTTGCTATCTATAATAGTTAACCACCTAAAACAAACCTATGCATAGTAAATGAGGACTGTCCTGAATGTAATAGACCTGGAGTTTCAATAAAAGCCTGTCGAGGCAGGGGTCGGGGCCCCTCTCTCTCTGAGAGACTGGCCACATAGGCTGGCCCTCTCTCTGCCTGTGGGAGAGCGGCCACTCGGGCCCTCTCTCTTGATCGTGGAGAGATCGGCCACTCATCCCTTTTCTCCACCGGATTCCTTTAGTCCGTGTCAATTTGTTCATCACTTGTCCAGGGATATAGGACAAGCGTTCCACAATGACACGCGGTCCTGCCAGACAGGACCGTGACAGAGACTAACTGACTGAAAATCTATTAAAAGTCTTAATAGAGGCTTAGTAAAAGGCAATTTTCTATTTGTTTGAGAGAAATATAAAATGTTCTATTCATTTGCTTTTAAATAAAGAAATAGGAAAGGTAGTAAGTTTTTTAAAGAATAGAACAAACATTTATTAAGTGCTGAGCTCTTTCCATGTATAGCATTTCAACTCTCACAACGCCACAAGGCAGGCAGCTACATTACCCCTATTCATACATGAGGAAAGTGAGCACAGAGAGGACGAATAACTAACACAGTCACAGAGCCAGCCAACGGCACCGCAGACCCATGCAGTCAGTCTGTAGTGCCTGAACCCAGGGTCCCATGTACCACCCATGATAACAAACCCTCCATAATAGCACCCTCCCTGCTAAAGCACATACAGAGAATGTTACACTGCTGGTCAAGGTGACATTCTGACCAGTCAGGGGAGAGGAATGGGAGGAGGAGCTAGAGAAAGAAGATGAAGGCACAGACAAAGGGTAAGGATAAGAAAAGACTGAGAAGCAGAAAAACAGAAAGACAAGACATAAAAAAAGACAAAGAAAAATAAAGATGGAAGGAGGAGGTCTAACATTCTCAAAATAAGTCCTATCGAGACCTGTGGCTAAAACACAAACACCAGAAGAAATTAGGACACTAACTAAATGAACATGAGTAGGAATTTATGTGGTATTTATATTAGCTGATATTTGTAAGGTAATGTTTTGGTACTAATCAATGAGTAAGAAAATATTAGAGTATCCAGTAGACTGTATTGAACAAATTCTATTAAGTCCACTTATGCACATATTGTTTTAAAAATCTGACATCATCACAGAAGGAAACAAAATATTATCACATACGTTTCCAGGGATTTACTTCAAATAGTCCCTTATACGCATCAGCCACAAAGAGGGTCCCATTGGGCCCCGCCCGGATACCCAGGGGTCTCCCACAGGTAGGTTCGTCATCTCGGGTTTCTAGAGAAACAAATGGACATAAATTGGTGGCTGGTCTTGATTCTGTCTGTGCCCCCATCGATATATAGGCACCTCATCCATCCCTTCCTAACTATGCATAGTGCTGTAGAGAACAAAGAAGACCATGACATTGCAGACAGACCCTCCCCCCAGTATTCCAGTACCCTAGAATTTAGGACAATTGTCCAGCATGTCCAGAGGAACCACCTGAGAATCCAGATCTGGATATAAGCACAGCAACTGGTACCAAAGAATCATGTTCACATCAGCACCCTGAGACTTGAACAGTTACCTCAGCTACGTCACCAGGAACCAGGCTTCAACTCCAGAATCCCCACAGAACCTCAGAAGTTGGGAGGTTAATCCCAAAAGCCTCCCCATCTAGGAGCACGATGGCTTTCTCTCCACTTGGCATAAAGGGAGAGTTACTATTTTATTCCTTAGATTAACTCTCTTGCTCTACTACCTACACTCCTTTAAAACCTGTGGCAATGCGTATTCACTGCAGCATGCCACTGTGGTGAGCTTACTGTGAGGTGCTTTCTGTAAGTACTTACTGAAGGATGCCCACTGTAGGGTGTTTACTATGGAGTGCTTACTGCAGTGTTCACTGCAGAGGAACTTAAAGCAGAAGCAGGGGTGCTTGCCACAGAGTGCTTACTCTGTATTTTGAGCTGAAATATAGAGTGGAAAAAGGCAGGGTAAAGAACCAAATGCAGAGTATGATTCTATCCCCCATAATCATGGATGGCTACAAGTTTCCATGAACAGAAAGATATCTGAAAAGTTATTCATTAAAATGTCAACAACAGTTACATGTGAAAAAACTCTGGTGTGATTTTTTTCTTTCTTTTTTGTACCTTGGCGTTGTTTGCATTTCACAATGAAAATGCATCATTTTTATAAAAACATTCTAGCTATTAAAAAGTGATAACTAATATGAAGTCAGGACTACCAGTGTTTGAATAAGATTATTCTACTCTAGTTTTCTAAGATTGAAGTGACTTCAGCATATTTTTACTTTAAATGACACTGCTGAAATTTCTGAGAAGCTAAAGCAGGAATCACATTTAAGCATCCAAGTAATGAGAAAGCCAACTGCTTTGCTCTAATAGCACTCAGACAACACCTATTAATCTTCAAGTTACCTCACTTACAGGCCTCTGCAGAATGGCAAGTGGTAGGGCTGAGAAGTAACCAGCATGTGCCATGGTCATTGCCTTGCTGGGAAACTGACATGAAAGGTGACAATCAGGCACCATAAGGTCCAAGGACCACTGGCAAATAAAGAGCACGTGATAACACCCAAGTCAGGCTATCTGCCAGATGGTCAGAGCTCTTGTTCTCCAAGGGTGAACCTGACTTACACAAGGCCATTTGACATCTTTCTGAATGACTGGAAGAGACATACAAGAGGGGTGCCGGAATTGACTTACTGCATGGGCCTGACCCAAACTGGGCGATGGTATCTACTTCACCATTTTCAAATTTTACAACCCGGCCATCTGCTGTACCAGTAAACATCACATCTGTTTAAAAAAATAAAGAATAAGAGTGTTACTTGGCTAGCCTAAGAACTGTGATCACAGTACCTTCTTCTACAACAGAGGTGGCTTATTGGTGTTTTTCATCTCCAGAGAAGAAATGGCAGTTCTGAAGATGAAGGAGAAGTGATGTCTGGGAACCGGAAGTCCTTAAAACGTGCAACAGTAAAACTGTGGGGTCCTGAGGCATCTGCCTGTGGGCTTGAACCTGACACCGGAGCAAGGGTGTAGCAGACACCATGAGGATTTTCTACTCTCTTGGGGTTGGCACTCAGGGACAAATGTTCATGTCTGTCTCATATCAATGTCTGCTGTTGAGGCTGATCATATCCAACTAAAAAGAAAGAACTAGTAGGAAGTCCCTCAGAATAAAGTCAAAGCACACTTGGTACTCACTTCAGCAGCACATATACTAAAATTGAAAAAATACAGAGATTAGCATGGCCTGATGCCTGGATGACATGCAAATTCATGAAACATTACATATTTTTTATTTTATTTCTTTTAAATCCTTACCCAAGGACATTTTCTCATTTCTTTTTCAGAGAGAGAGGAAGAAAGAGAGACAAACATCAATGCAAGAGAGAAGCATCAACTGGTTGCCTCCTGTACACGCCCAGACCAAGGATCTTACGCAGCCAGACCAGGGACTGAACCCCACCCCCAGCTAGGTCACTTGGACAGTGTGCTCCAACCAACTGAGCCACACTGGCCCAAGGCATATTATACATTTTTTTAAATATACATTACAAATTCTAGGACAACCACAAAAAAAAAAGCTTTATAAAAGTAACTGATATGCTAAGAAAGGACAGAAAATGAAATCATAAAAATTACAAAGGGTAGACAGTAGAAGACAAAATTAGGAACAAAAACTAAGGGCAGTGAATAGAAAACAGTAACAAATATAGTAGCTGCTAACCCAACTCCTTTAATTCTTACTTTAAACATTACTGGTCTCGATACACCAATTAAAAGACAGACTTAGAAGTCAGAGTAGATTTTAAAAAAAGAACCTACTATATGTTGTCTATAAGAAACTCACTTTAAATATAAAAACACATATACACTGAAAATAGAGGACTGGACAAATATCATGTCAACACTTAACAAAAGAAAGCTAAACTAGCTACATTAATTTCAGACAGACAACTTCAGAGCAAGGAAAGTTGTCAGGGGAATAAAACCCAACATTACCTAATGATAAAGCGTCAGTTCTGCATGAAAACACTCTTAATGTATACATGCCTAATAACAACATGTCGAAATACATAGATCGATCCACTGTTAGTGTTGGAGACCTCAGCAAAATACATAGTTGAACTAAACAGCACCACTAACTAACTGAATATAATTGATATCTATCAGCTAGTAATCCAATTGTTGAGAATATACATTCTTCTCAAGCTCACATGAACATTCACCAAATTATAACACATTCTGTGCAATAAAGCACACCTTAACACATTTAAAAAGCTAAAAATTATATAATGCCTGCTCTCAGACCACAGTGGAATTAAACTAGGAATGAACAGAAAGAAAGCTGGAAGAATCACATTATACTTGGAGATTAAATAACTCACACTTCTATATAACACATGGGTCAAAGAAGAAATCTCAAGATAAATTTTTTAAAAATTGAACAAAATGAAAATATAAAAACAGTTTATCAAAATCTGTGGAATGCAACAAAAGCAGTACTTCGAGAGAAATTTTCAGCACCAAATCCATTTATTAGAAGAGAAACCTAAAACCAATCACCTACCCATATCTGGTATGGCTCAATGGGTTGAGTTCCGGCCTGCAAACCAAAAGATCACCAGTTTGATCCTGGGTCAGGGTACATGCCTGGGTTGTGGGCCAGGACCCCAGTTGGGGGCGTGTGAGAGGCAACCAATCGATGCTTCTCTCGCACATCAATGTTTCTCCCCCTTTCTTTCTCCTTCCCTTCCCCTCTCTTTAAGAAACAAACAAAATCTTTTTAAAAAATGAAGATAAAATAAAATAAACCATCTATGCTTCCATCTTAGGAAACTAGAAAAAGAAAATTAAATCCAAGATAAGCAGAAGAAAGAAATAATAAAAATTAGAGTATCAATGAAACTGAAAACAGAAAATCAATAGGGAAAAATCAACAAAACTAAAAACTAGTTCTTTGAAAAGACCAAT
>VMDR010020476.1:0-17536 GCA_007922815.1 Macrotus californicus
TGGGCGGGAGAGAATGGGGGGACAGAAATGGAGACAACTGTACTTGAACAATAAAAAAATGTTTAAAGCTTTTTCAGTATCTAATGGTACATGATAACCCCAAACAGGTGTTAGTTAATATTATTAATGTGTAGAAGTCTGGCTCATTGTCTATAATCTTCAAGAATAATGTCCAAGAAATTTAATTTCTCTACAGGTTTTTATTTTTTTTCATTTTTGTTTTCCATGAATGATCAAAACGATTTATAAAACACATGGCAAAATATGAAGTTAAGGAAAAAAGGGAAGAAGAAGTCTCCACTTACAAAACATTCCCTAAATCAAAGTCTCTCACTTCGCAACAGTCTAGACTGGTAGTTCCTTATAGATCCTCCCAATGTACCCCTGTCCTTCTCCAATCACACCATTTATCACAAGACGCTTATTTAATCCATAATGAAGAAAAGCTTCTAATAGCATCTAAATTTGTTTTAGTTCAGTATTCTTGATGTTGGCATAACATGGGGACTCAATAAATATCTATTGAAACAGAGAGAGAGAGAGAGGAAGAAGGAGCATTTGAGTATCAGCCAACTATCCTAATAAATACAATAATTTTAATAGGCAGAAACAAAGCTCTAGAGGATATACCTTTCACAAACATTCACTCACAGCAGCCCTTGGTCTCTTTTCCTAAAAAGGGAGATGCAAAAATAATAACTTGGTGAGGTGACACCATCCAGAGTGGCCTACCCTAAACCTAGAAGAGTTGACTTGGGCTACACATTAAATACATTGTGACACGTAAACATAAAAAAAATCTCATAATGTTTTAAGTAAATTTACAATTTTGTGTTGGGCCGCATTCATAGCCATTCTGAACCACATGTGGCCACCTGCTGCAGGTTGGACACCCCTGCTAGGAAGTATCTCTCCAGCTGCTAGAAGGTCTCAAAATTACTGAAAGAGGTATCAAAAGACACTTTATTTGTCTTCCCCCTTAATACAGAAAGTCCGCGTGCAGCCTCTCTGCATACGTTTCTAGTACAGAAGCTCTCAGACAATCTGCTGAGACAGCCTTTCTCACCATTGCACAGCTCCCGTTTTTGGCCCCATAGGAGATCAAAATCTGCTTCCCTATATTTCTACCCACTAGTTTGGTTCTGTTCTCTTGAAACATCCTGACACCATTACAAGCTTTTAGAATTTTTAAGACTGTCCTCTGAACCTTACCTTCAAACTAACCAATGCAGTTCTCCTTGGCTAACATTTAACCCCGACCACGCTCTCTCAACTCAGAAGCTGCACTACACACTCCCTCATCCAATGCTCTAGTCAAGTAATTAGTCTTCGTCTTGGTTTTGATTGCTTCCTTGTTCGTTGGCATGAACGTGTATCTGTGGCCCTGCCCCTTCTCAGAGCTGTATCCCTGTCCCATGGCCATGATCTGAGAACAGCTGTGACTACCTGATACTAGAGGGCAAAGATGGACAGGCTCTGGTGAAACTCTAAGAAAGCAGACATCGGAGATTTCTGAGGAGAGGCTTGCTCATCCCTGCAGCTCCTGTGCAATTCAAAATGCTTTTGCTCCGGATAAAGGCGCTGACACAAGGCAGGCAGGGCGCTGACCTGGAACCCTCAGCCTTCTGCCTGGGGCTGTTTACCACTTAACTTCTGTGAGCAGTGTCTTCCCAGGGCCCTGCTCTCCTCCCCACTCACCTCACCCCACCAAGCCCATTTCACATACAACAGGGCTCTACGCTGGATGTGTTCGACAGGCCCAATACCTCCACTCTCACTGTTGAGACTTTATTCCCTGCTTACTCCTCCCTGGATGTGGACACTTACCACCACTGGAACTCACATCTGTACAGTTTTTCTAATAGCACTACAAACTCAAAGAGGCAAAATGACTTCCTCACAGAGCTAGTGAGTGGCAGAGCTCTTGTCTCTTGATGCTTTATCGCTGATCTTTCCCTTCTTCCTGGGCAAAACTACTTAGAGAGAAGCATGGGATTACTAACCTTGTCTGGGCTGGTTCGGTGCTCTGAGTAACCAAAGATGTTGGCATGTAAACTGTAGGCCAGAACAACTCTATCTTTCTTGTGCCTCTTATCTCCTCATAGAGCCAGGGTTTTGATTGACTAGTCTCCTGAAATTCATTTCTTCTTTCTTCCCCACACGGCTTTAATTTATTGCCAAGTCACTCCTTGGAAATTCCATATTTCCTCTTTCAAGGACACAGAGGAGAGCAGCATAGTATTTTTCCTTTGTAAATATGGCTGCTCCTCTTCTTCATTGTTTCCTGTGTCCCTTAAACAACCTCTATCCATCTATATTTAGCTCCTATTGATTCTCACTTAGCTGTCCTATTCCTCGTAGACCCCGGAAAGCACTTTGACTCTGTAGAAACTGAGTGTGTGTCTACTCCCTACGACTGCATGGGTAAACAAACTGCAGAGACGTGCAGTGTAAACACTGCCCCTGCCTGCTAGGATCAGTCTCAACCGAAGATGGGGTGGGGGTAGAAATAGAAAGGTGGGATTCCTGTTTACAAGGGCACTGGGCTGCAAGTCAAGAGATCCTGGCCTAAGTCCCTGTCCCAACTTGGCCTGGGTGGAATCTGGATGAGTCACTGCTCCTCTGCAGCCTCGGGTTCCCTGTCTGAAAAACTAAGGGGTTTGTACTAGGTGATCCTGAAAGCCCTTTTACATTTCCTATCACAAATTATATTTGATGTTGCTTTTATATTCATTACATAATATCAGTACAATGAAAAATTATTTAAAAAAAAGAAATTTTGGAAAAGTACTTTATAAATGGAAACCCCCTTCACAGATGTACTTACTGCTCTGATGATGTTAAGGCTGAATTTCTGGATCTCCACAAACCTTGCACCTTCACGTTGAAATGAATTCCCATTTTCTCCCAACCCTACCAGGAAAATAAAGTTCATCTGGCAGAATGAAGAGGCCATCTCAGCCTCAGATGAGAGAGTGGGAAGAAAGATTTAGGAAGTGAGCTTTGGCATTAGCCAAAGGAAGGCGAACACAGGCCCAGTTTCGAGAAGGCTCAAAGTCAGTTTACTAGCTGGGCTGAGAGAAGTGGTAAGGGAAGGGTTGAGAACCACTGAACAGCAGGGCATCTGACTACTGTCGGGGCAGGAGGTTGGGGGGGAGGTTTTGGGGTTTATAATCAGCTTTTCTATTCCTGTATCTTGGGTCTTGTTCCCTTAAGGGAAACCAGAATAAATGCACTGAACACCAGCAACTGGTTCTGAGATTTAAGAACTTTTGACCACTGGGATGATCCTGTGTGAGAGAAGAGCCCTAGGAATTAAAGGTCTCTAATCATTTTTATTGTTGTTGTTGTTACTTCCTCCATTGCCTACTTTTCTTGATTCTTTTTTCCATGTCAATTTTTTATCTCTGCAGTTAAGGCTTTGACCCTTCCCCAAAACAACCCCTCCCCAATTCGTTCCTATACATGTTACTAATGGAAACGGAGCGTCTAATATGAAAGAAATGAAAGTTCTCCTCCACCTTCCCCCAGGGAGTCAGCTTTAGGACTCTGGCATCGGTATCTGAGTCCCTCACTGCTAGTGCATAATTGACAAAAGTCCAGTGGAGATGGCCAGGAGGAGGATGGGTCTGAAGGCCAGTACATTCGAGAGAAAATAGAAAGAATTAACGAGTAATAGCCCCAAAAGAAGAGCTGAGATTAATGTGTAAAAATTTTATAAAAAGAGATCAACCAAAGAATATATATATATATGAATAACCCATGGACACAGACAACAAGGTGGTGAAAGCCAGGGGAGAGGCAGGGGCCTGGGGGAGGGGAGCAAATGGGGGAAGTGGGTGATATCTGTAATAGTGTCAACAATAAAAAAGCACATTGTGAGTATCAGACTTTGGCTGGAAAGGACAGGGAGGAAACAGAAGTACAGTAGGAACTGGGGGAGCAAACCTGTTCAATGGGTTGTTCCCTCCCGTCCTCCCCAGACCACAGAACTGATGACCTCAGGAATGATGCAGTATTCTTAGGGGAAAAGAAAGTTCTAGCATGATTCCCACAGGTATTGTTACCCTATGAGTCCCAATTGAGCAAAAATGGCAAGGAATGATTTCAGGAGGCTCTGGGTAGAGGTGAGCTATAATACAGACTTGGGGTGATGACTTTGTCATAGGGCCATTCAAGCTGATCCCAGTTAGAGTGGGGCCTATGAATAGCATTATCTGAATCCTCTCACTCCATGTCGTACAATCAATTAATGTAGCAGAATTGATTGACTGGTAAGACAGAGCTGGAAAGGCAGCTTAACAGGCAAAATGATACTCCCTTGAGGAAGATCAAAAGCCAGGATGGTGCTCCATTAAGGTCATGCTCCCATTCCAAAAAATGAGCCAGGGACCACACACAAAAATCGTCTTTACATATATTCACCAGTCACGGAATCTCTTCTTACCCTTTCCTGCTCTCTACTCCCTTTGCCATGGATCCTCTTGATGTTTTCTTTCACTGTATGTTACCTAGCTTGCTCCATGGCTTCTTATGAGTGACTATATATATATATATAATTATTATAGTGACTATTATGTGACTATTATATATATATATAATTAAATCTCAATGATCTTATGCCCACGAGTTGATCTTGGTGTTAATTCTGTTTTGCAGATGAAAAACTGAGGCTAGGAGAGATTTGGTCTGTTGCCCCAAGTCCACAAGTAGAGAGTGGTAGAGCCAGGTTTCCAAATAGATCATCTGAGTTGAAAGAACATGCTTTTCCCCCTGAGCTACAATGTCTAACTAATGATTGGTTTCTTCTTGATAATAACTTTAGTGGCTCTGATTCTCCTTGCAGGTGATGTCCCTTCCTCAGCCTGCCTTGGCTGACACCTGAAGTCCTGCCTATCAGCAGTTTTCCTCTGGCCTCCCCCACCCATCTTCTCCAGCCTGGTGGGCAGTTCTCAGACAGCAGCACCTGAAGAGCTAGAAATTAGAGGAATTCAATACAGATTTTGTAGGACAAGCGGCCTCTTTTGTGGACACACAATTTCTGTCTCAGAGAAGACGCATTCTTGGTTGCTGCCTAAAGTGGGGGTGGGGGTGGGGGACAAGAATCTGGCGTCACCAGGAGTTCTTTCTCTTCTCTTCTACCCAGTGCATTTGTTCTACGGGGCTGCTGGTTGTGTGAGTAATGGACATATTTACTTAAGTTACAAAAATAAAGGTAATTCAAGCCATTGTTCCAAAGAATCCCAGAACAAGGTCATGCTTGATCTGGTTTCCAAGGAGAGAAATTTATCTGTGATATGTCAGAGTTCAGCTCTTGCTAGACCCACACATGTATGCAGGAATGCACACTCACAAATACACACATGTGCACGCATACACCTCCCAACCCTGAAGCTATTTTCCAAGGAAACCGGATGAAGAGAATCTTCATTACCAGAAGCAGGGAGAGAGTCAGACCTGGGTAGAACTCAGTAGACAGTCCTAGTAGAAGAAATGTCAGGGCATTGGAAAAACAAAAGCAGCAAGCTCAGCCATGGGGACCTGGGAAAGTTGTCTGGGACTTCGGACGCCATTTCATCCAGCACCACTAACACATATACTCCAGTAATTTAAAATGTTCCATTAGTTTGACATTTTGAAAGAACTCAAACAGATAATTATGAAATTAACTTCAGATATTTCTGGCTAAGAAATGAAATATGTACCATCCCAATCTTAGATGATATCAGGTAAATGAGTTTTGAAACAGATGAAAGAGTAACTTTCTATCTGTGCAGATTTAATTTTCTTCCTGAACTATATTTTGGTGAAAGGAAATATTTTTACTCCTGATTCTGGTCACTCTCTGGTGGACCTTTGTCAACATCAACTTCACAATGAAGCGTCTAGATGCGGATTTCAGTGGGGGGAAAGGTGGAGCAGGATCTTCTCCCTCATTTTTGACATACTGTTTCTATTGACATAGCAAAAGACATTTCATAATGGAATATTATTAAGTGACATTGTGTTAAGAGAATAAAAAGCCTAACCCAGCCTGGTAATTAGTAATCTCCAGAGGTAAAACCACTGGCAGTGCAGGACATTACCAGGGAAGGGCAGGCTGTCCAGGGGGATGATGAGGTGAGAACTGGTTAGAGGTGAAGCAGGAGGGGTCACCTGGAAACAGTACATGAAGACTTTGACTGTCACATCTACAAATACAAAATTTAATCCTACAGATGAAGAAAAACCCTGGTTGGGCTTTTAGAAAGGGATCAGAATGGTATGATTTGTATTTTAGATAGCTCATACTACCAGTACATGGAGAACAGACAAAGGAGAGGAATTAAAAGTAGGGAAACCAATTCAAAGACTGATGTAATAGTCCTTAAGAGGAAAAACTTCATGAGAGTACTTGGTATTACTGGTGTATCACTGCTGTGTGCAATCTCAGGACCTAAACTGCAGGATGTGCTCAATAAACAGTTAAGCAAAAAATGACCTCCCTTTATGTCCAGGAGGGAAGAAAAAGAGAGGTTGCTTAGGGGGTCATGTTTGTGCAGAGACCCCACTCCTTCATGGGTTTCCAGATGACTTTTTTCCCAGATCACTACCCAGACCATGCCCGCTAGATGACTACATTAAGCCACTTTTTATTCAGTTTTATCATTTCAAGACCCCATATTTAGCATCGGTGCATACATTATCTCATTTAATCTCTTTTATTATTAAATAAAAGCCATTAGAACACCTCAGGAATTAAGTATAGTTATCCCCAAAATATACGTGAACACAGTGAAATACCTGCTGCAGGCCACACAGCGACCAAGCTGCACTAGGATTTGACCGCAAGACCGACCACAGCTGTGCCAGCTGTGATGGCTTCTCAACAGTCAGGGGAGCATGTGTCCTGTGCCTGACGAAACAGGGGGTTTTATGAACCCTGTTTCCATACACATTCCAAAAGAGGCCTCTATGCCTCCATAATCAATAGAAGCATATTTTAAAAATTTGTGCAAATGTGTTTTTAATAAACTGCCTCAAAATTTTCTGTATGCCTTAATAAGCTTTTGTATTCTCAGGAGGCCTTATTAGATAAAGATAAGATGTTTTAGAAAATCCCACATACCTAACTACTTGAAGATGCATTAGTCATTTTAAATATCCCCCAAAATCATGGACAAAAAGCCATATTGTTGACTCCGGCATAATGAATATAAATGCTGCCCCTTACCACGTGAAATATCTTTGGATGAACAAATACCGAACATGAGGGGGATCCAGAAAATCCTCCAGACAAATAGACACTACCTAGCCCTGCTGCAAATCCTACCAGGTTATAATTCTACCCTTTCCTTTGCTCCAGCTTTCTCTTGCTAAAGTTATTAGAAAATGTATTGCTTTTCCACTCTGAAAATGCTATTTTACACTCCTTTGTTTCTAATAGGGCTCTGGAAGTAGCAATATAATATGCTTTTCCTTCCAGATGTTGCCCTTTCCTCTTTAGAAAATGAATTTTCCACCTATCATTTCAAAGGACTCTGTCAAATGGTATCCTGTTTACAGCCGTAGTGCATCCCCAGCACGCAGGCAAGGTGTCTCTCAGGGATGAAAAACAACATTCATTCTAATCCATGCAATTGCTTTTAAAATGTCCTTTGTTTTTATTAGTAGTCCTTCTATTGCTGTCAGAAAGTGATTATGCCCTTTTTGAAACATCTCTCTCATTTTCCATTTATCTCTGAAAAAGTATTTTGATTAGAGAAATATGCCTTTCAGTTAGACAGTTCTCATTCATCCACAACAACCCACAATTTCAGAATTTTGTGAAACTGAGAGAAAACATTGAGTAAAATTTACTTTTGACAAAAGTCATAAGAAATAAAAGGGTTGTGAGAGGAATTAAGTCAACTAGTTTTGCCTGCAGAGATAATAGGAATAATAACACTCATATTACAGAATTTTTATGTAAATTAAATATTACATGTGGTGATGTCTGGTACAGTTCTTGGTAAATAGGAAGTTTCAACAAATAGCAGTAACTGCAGTAGTTATTATTGATGTTCCTCTTTGAAGAGAAACATTGCATCTTCACTCTTTATTTATCATTTATTGATCATGTATGCCATAGTCCCCCAGGAAGAAGCTTCCAGTGTCGTAGGGGAAGCAAACAGTTAACTATTATGTGATGTGGTAACTATTGCAGTAGAAGTATTTAAGCACTGCTCTATGAACAGAGATGTAGCAATTTTAATAATACTTCATGTTTAAATAGCAGTCTACAGTTTTCAAAGCTATTGTCTCCCAACAACCATTTAAAATATATTTGGACTAACCAGTTTTACATATCATCATCATCATCATCATCATCATCATCACCCTGGCAGCTACCATTTGCTACATGACTACCACAGCAGGCCCTGGGCTAGAAACTTATACATATTATATCACTCAATCATCACAAGAAACCTGCAAAGAAGCTACTTTGATCCCCATTTTACAGGTGGTAAAATTAAGATTCAGTGAGATTTTCTGGCTTCCCCTACTCACAAAACCGGTAAGTGATATAGTCCAAACACGGACACAAACCTGTCTCTGAGTTATGGTCTCTTCTCCATTCACGGCTGGGTTACAGACACAAAGCAGCTCAGAGAAAATTATATTGGGGATCAGAAAGAAGAGGAAATTTTTCTCTCAATGTGATCTAATATATCCTTCTTGAATAAATAATACAAAAGGGAGGCTGATAATTAATACCCTGATCTCTACACTAGATATGTAAGTCATCCTTATTCCACATTTGCCCTATTAGTTGCCATTCAGCAAAAATAGGGCATATCAAAAAGTAAGTTTCACAAACAAGTAGCCTTTGGACAAGCTACTATACCTGCTCAGATAGCCACTGGTTGAATTTAACATTGACATCGCCAATTTTAGCATTCACTTTTTCAGAAATTATATGGGCCATCCTGAATATATAATAGATAACTTTCAGATGGCTGCCAACTAAAACCAAATGTTTGAACAAGCTGCTAGCCCTTAGACAGGAAAGCTAAAAGTGTTATGGAAAACCTTTCATTACATTACTGCAAACTAAATCAAGACAAGGAGAACAAATCTTTATTATCGGAACCTGGTAGTTGAGAGATGGTCCACAATAAAAGACTACTCACCTTTGTTTCTGCCAAAGGTTGGCTCCCTGAAGTAACATTACACTGTTTAATTTGGGCCTGTAGAAAGTCTTATATGAGAAATCTCTGCTAGGTAAAAAACTTACTTCATAGGAAATTAGCAATGTTCTTCCTTTCTGACAATGAGGACTAAGTGACCTATCACGTTGCCTTTAGTCCTTCATGGCTAGGAAATGTATAATTGATTTTTATATTAATTCACAGCAACAACATTAATTGTGAGGTTAGTATTTTTCCTTTCCTTATTCATGTTTCTAGTAGGGCTCCATTTTAAAAATAAGGGATAATAAAAGCATTTTTTATAATTATTTTACCATTTTATAAATAAAAGATACAATCTCATTTTTTTCCAGACTCTAAATTTATCATTAGCGTGAGAACACCATTCATGCTTTCAAACTCTTACATTGCACTATATTTTATCTATGCTGAACACTTTCCCCCTGTAGGGAGAAGAAGGTAAACAGATAAATACAATGTGACAATTACAACTAGTATTAATGATAATTACTACAGTTACCGGTAAGCTGTACAAAACGGGCATCACATATGTCACTTCACATCCACATGTACTGTAGACTCGCTTTCTTGATGGGTAGAGAAATGCGATCTGCCTGATTAATGTGGTTTTCCGAAATGTATCTCAGAAACTCAAGTACCTTGGAGCTTTGAGTGAATGAATTAAGAGGTTTTAGATTTGGACAGAGCAGTGTACACACCTCCCTAGAAAAGCCTCTCTGTCTTCTGCAATCCACAGGGTTATAATTCCAGCTCTGCATCCTGAGGTGGTCTCTCCAGATCAGACATGAAAGCTCTGATCATCTACTGCAGCCAACCAAAGGAGACAGGTCCTGTGTCTCCAAACTGGGTGTGAGCCTGCAAGAGCTTAGGTTTCATTTACTTTGTACACCAAACACTTTTAATCAAGCTTTTAAACTCTGCTCAGTTTAACATTCATGTGTTAATATCCCATTGTTTCCCCTGGAAGCACAGAAATAATTAAGACTCCTATTCAGAGTTCAAGACTAGTTGAGGAGACAGACACATCAACAGATTTAGTATATTGTATAAAATTATGGTGCTAAGGGTGTCTGGCCCATGGTAGGATTCATAATTTGGGAGGGTGGGGGGGAACTTCAGTGGTGCTGGCCAGTGGAGAGTAGGAGGAAACAAGGAACAGAAGAAACAGGTTGGGGAATAACAGTTACCTAGTCACCATTCACTGCACAATGCCAAGGTGGGATCAGGGTGACAGAAATAGAATTTTGTCCCAGGGACCCAATATTGCAAGCAAGTGGCACAGACATGGGATCAGATCCAAGTAGCAGGTGAGGCTGAAGTCAAGCTGGCGGTAGAGATTGTGGGAGAGCAGTTCATTCAGGGCAGCATAGACAGAAGGTTTTGCTCCTCTGGGAGATGTGACTGACTTGAGGTTGTTTTTGGAACTCCAGTCAAGCAAGCTGGGGCTCAGTGTTACCCAGTCCTAGTGACTAGAGAGCTAGGCACTGGAACTGAGGCAGAAGTCCGGGTGCTCGTAGCAGAGAAAGGCTCTCCGTGACCAAGCCGACTGCGGAGGTTTCCCCACTTACCCTCAGACCCAGACACGCTGAGGACTGTGTTACAGCAGCGAGATTAAATGCAGATATCATCTGCTAATAGTCTGAGACTAGTAATAAGCCTCTTGTTTGGAAAAAAAAGGATTGGCGTAGGGATTTGGCCTGAAAGCCGTAAGACTGAAGAGGTAGAGAAGGAATAAAGGCAGCATCAAATGTAATTGTTGTTGAAACGTTTTTGAAGGTTAGGAAAAGTGATTCTCAGCCTCTTCTCTCTTAAGACAAAGGGGAGTCATTTTTTTCTCATTTGTCTCAAGTTATCAGCAAGTGGTACCATTATTCACTGGTATTTTGTAATGTGAGTGTCACATAACTGTCGTAATAGAAACCTGAGAAGGTAAAAACTTCACTCTTTTTCACCATTGGACTTCTCTCCTCTTCTGCTTCCGTGTAGATTCATGATCTTTTTTCTCCCTCAGGAGAACCTCAAGGAACCTGTCGGAAATACTCCAGCACATGCAAACCTAACTAGACAGACACAAATCATCTTTGCTCTGCTCCTCACGTGTTCTGTGGGAGTTTTGCCTTGTTTGCATGATTGATCAGTCTGCATGTTACTTTTCAAACGGAGATACAAAGCAGAAAACAAGAAAGGGCATCTAGGCCTGAGCTGGGTGAAAGGGCACCCGACCCAGGATGAGCCCTTTGAGCAGCTATGAACGCTCCTCTGCACAATCACGGTCAGTGTCTGTAGCCTCCGTTTCATGGGCAACAGGAGATCCAACTCCACAAAGATCAACTGCAGAGTGAGTAAGCTCTTTTTTCCCCTGGTTGACAGTACCTGTATGTCTAAATACATTGGATGGTATGTAAACTGCCAAGGCCCTGCCAGGATTCCTAAACATTCTCAGGACTTATTTCCCTGTATTCCCAAGAGTTCATGGTGTGTCTGGCCCTTCCTACTGGGAAATTTCTGCACGCTTTTCCAGGAGCTCTCTCTATATCAAATTTCAAGGAAGAACTCCCATCACTCTGGACTTCAGAGAGGGCTCCCTCTTTGCCCAGCGCCAGACACCATGTGCTGCTTGTAGCAAACCACAGGAAAAATAATCCACCGCCATGAAGTACTGTTCTCAGAAACAATCATGGCAGATACTCCTTTTCTGGGTTTTACCTCCTCTTTTTCGTCTTCACCTCTACTACCTCTGTCTAAGCGTCATCATCTCTTACCTGTATCATTGAACTTGCCTTCCTGTGGGCATCATTTCCTCTTCTCCCGGCTTCCTCAAGCTCTTCCTCCTCCCACATCAAGCTTCTAATTCACTAATCCACTGACAGTGTTTCCAAAGTGCAAGTATGAAAATGTAACTTGCTCAATTAAAAGATCACAACCACCCTTCATCACATGATAAGGACGAGAGGAGAAAGGGAAAACAGCAATGCTTTTGAGCATCTGCAATTTGTCAGACTCTGTGCTGGATCCTGTCAGATGTATTATTTTGCCCTATATCCTCACAACAATGCTTCAACATAATCTATTATTGCCTCTCATTTATTGTAAGGAAACTAAGGTTCAGGGAGCCTACATAATTTGCCCAGGGGCATATGCCTAGTAGATTCAGTACATAGCACTGGAGGTCCACAGAGATGTATATATCAATTCTAGGGTCCAGAGGCATAGAGATGAATAACATATCTGACATTATCTGAGTCTGAGAAGCCCACAATTGAGGAGACACTCAGACTAACAGTAAATTACAATGCAATGTGGAAAATGCAAGGCTGAGTGACAAAGTCAGGGTCTGAACTTAAGTTTCTTCCAGTTAGACCATGGGTTGCCTATTTTTTGCAAAAATGACAAACTGTTAAATTTTAAAACTTTCCTCAAACTTTTAGTATTTATGTTTTTTGCTCAAGAACTATGCCATGGCAAAAAAAGATACAATTAATTCAGTGAAGTTTTCAAAGGAATTTACATTTTATTAATCGTAAGAGCTACAGTGTCCATTTACATCCACATTTTTGTGGGAGATATTACTGGTTCATGTACAGAGAGTGAGAGAACAACCAAGTCTGAATTTGGGACTCATCTACAATGGCCGTGCAACAATCCCTGGGTCTGTAGCCTATTCATTGGGGATGAGTGCCAGCCAGCTTTGTAAGCTCCTCTGGCACAATGTGCCTTCTAGCAGGGTTCTGCACTGTTGACAACTAGAAAACCAACAAAGGCATGCTTGTGCCAGGGTCAGACGTTGGAGAGTGACGGCAAGCCTTTGGTCTCTCCTCTAACCCATCCAGACATCCATAAACAGGAAAGAACAAAATAGAGAGGGAAGAAACTACCATTTCTTAGTATCTTCTGTGTGAGAGCCACAAATTTTATAATCTAAAAATCACATCGAGTCTGGTGTTAAAAGCCTTTTGGCAGAATCTTGCCTCCCTCCTTTTAGCATGCCTGACTTTCTTTTCCTTCACCCAATTTACCTTCTTCTCTCTTATTTTTCCCAAACATACTTTGCTCTTTTACATCCCAATGCCTTTGCTAAATTTGTTATTCTGCTTGGAAAACGCATGACCAGCTCCCAGTTTTTATCCTGTTAAACTCTCTCATGCTTCAAGATCCAACTCTTCTGTGAAGCTATCACCAATCTATGCAAGAAGTGCTTTTATTTTTTGTCTTTGCTTCTGCCATACTTGATCTGCCCTTTCTTTATAGCACTGAGCACATTGTACTACATCCACTTGTTTACATATGTGTCTTCATAATTGGCCTATGCTCTTTTGGCGGCAGGAACTGAGTCCTATTTCTCATGTCATCAATGTGTAGTGGTGTGCCTGGAACATAGTGTGCACTCACTAAAAGGTGGCTGACTGAATGAATAAATAAACAATTGCATGCTTAATAATCTTTGTTTGCATATGTCAACATTGACAGTCTTTTCTGAAATTGTCTGCTTCAAGTTTGGCGAATGTATTACAGCTTTTGATCCTCTCATTTGTCACTTTCTAACTCATTCATCTGTTGAGATGATCTTAAAAGCTAAGGATAGCAGTGTCAGAAGAGATCCTAAAAGGCCATCTAATCCAATCTTCCTACCAGAGAGGGCAAAATCCCCTTTCCGTGATCAGGAGTCATTGATTCTCTGATTGAAAAACTCCAGTGATAGGGAGTTCACTGCCTCATATGGGAATTCAATCATTCTTTAACAATATTTACTATTAGGAATGTCAAACAATATCTTTCTATCATTTCTCCCTACTGATACTGTTCCTGTCCTCTGAAACTATACTATTTACGTGTATGTTCTCCGTCAAATGACATCGTTACAGTTATCTGAAAAAAGACTGAGAAATTAAGTAGTTACTTGCCCAAGGCATTCTGGGACTTCAGAAACGTCCACTTTTTTCTGGGATCAAAGCTGAGGAGGCATATTTTGTGGCAGAGGCAGCTGACAGAAACAATCAGGTTCAATAACCAGGACACTGGCACATGTGGGCATAACCCTAGAAGGCACCAGGAATCCAGATAATGGAAAGCACCAGGGGGAGCCTAGGTGGCATGCTAAGCTGAGGGCAGGGGAGGCAGCATAGACAGAAACATGGTGTTAACAAAAATAGTCCCGCAATTGAAAAAGATAAAGTGCAAAATGGAACATAGAATAATAAATGTGAGGCTGAGAAGTAGTCAGAAAGCAGAGGGTCAGAGAGGCTTAGTGAACTGCCCAAAGTTACGCAGCTAGACCGGGAAGAAGGCTGGCCCTAGTCAAGGTGTTCTGGGGTCCAGTCATTTTTGCCGAACAGTCTTTACACTGTCTTACAGCTTCTCCCCTGCTCACCCCTTGGTATCAGCCACAAAGTGATGATTCAAAAACAACATTTTAGATTAACTTTCACTTCCTCACTGGTCCCTCCATTAGCTGCCAAGGCTGGTTCCTAAAACAGGTTTAAAACACAGGCGGACTCAGGTCAGAGCTTCCAAGTCAGAGGTCCACCCAGAACTATCGTACAACCCCCTTTTCTGTAACACACAGGATTATCACCCACCATGAGTCAACACATTCTTCCTTTACTATACTAGTTAACCAGTCAGTCTTATGGATCTGAAAGCATTGTTAACAATGATTTTCCATATCCCTTCTCCAAACAGTTTCTTGATTGTCTTTTTTCATTACCATTTATCCCCCATAGCTCACCCTCAGTCACCACACTGTTGTCCGCGTCTGTGACCATGAGTTCCTTCTTTTTTTTCTTTTATGCTCAATCCCTCCACCTCCCAATCCCCCAACCCCCTGAGCTGTCCTCCTGCTCTCTCTCTGAGTCTGTCTCTGTTTTACTTGTTAGTTCAGTTTGTTCACTACATTCCACATATGAGTGAAATTATGTGGTAATTGTCTTTCTCTGACTGAAGTGAAATAAGCCAGTCAAACAGTTGTACATTAAGTTTAACTTCAGAAAAATCTGATTTCCATCGTTCTAAGTTACTATTAGTAAGCACCTCAGTTTCCTCCTGTTATAACACCTATATAAACCTGAGCGTTTGCTACTGAAAGGGATACAACAAAAATAACCATAGGACAGGCCTCTTGACAAAAATCACCCCTGACATGAGTTCCAACCAACCTTTCCAGTTTTATAACTTGCCACAGCCCCTAAGAGCAGCCCCTGGGGACTCAATCTTTATCCTCATTGAAGGCCTTAGAAAGGCTAAAGTTTCTCTTAAACAATTCTCTTGTCAAGGTTGGTGAGATAAGATACCAAGGTCACACAGAAAATCATCATCAAGGGAGAGATCAGAACCTCTGGATTTTGCCATGGCTTTACCTTGAGCCATGATATTCATGAGAACTGACGGAAAGTGATGGAAAAAGAAGATACGCTATGTAATGCATGCCCCATGTGAGGCTTACCTGGACGAATGATTCCTACGTTTGCTAATTTAGGTAGCAGACTCAATACAAACACAAAAGAAAACTTCCCAACCCCCAAAATGCCCAGGGTCTCCAAATGAATCCAATATTTACCATTCCCAGTAGAGCTGGTGGAAGTGACTGCACTGAAAAAGCCGTTAATTTCTAGGCAATGTGTTTAACTCACTCCCCGTTGACCACTGTCTGGGGGGTCATTCAATCAGCAGGAAAGCTTAGCTGTCAAAGATTGCAGAAATGCTCCTTTGACACAGTGCTGAGCCACACATTTGGGTTGCTTTCCACTGGCCGATCTAACAGCACTTCCTCAGTTTTCTTTGAAATCCTGTGCCACCATATATTTCTGTTTAGGTAAGGGGGAAAAAATCTTGTCTCATAATCTAAGAGTAGCTTCAAATCATTTAGGTTTGTTTGTTTGCTTGTTTGTTTTGTTTTGTTTTTCAGATAGACAAAAAGAACCTTAACTGGATCAGCACAAAGCAAGGCTATGTAATAAATACCTGGCCTACCCATAACTATTAATGTTCATTGGTTCTCTTTTCACTTAAACTGCAGGAAGGTCACCTTGATTTCAACATCTCAGACACATTCTTAAATAGCTATTGGCTTTGGTCTTAATGTCCAGAACCCACTGTTCTTAGAGGTGAAGTGAACTGGAACTTGGAAACCAAAAAGATGAACCTCTCGAGAATTGAATTATGCTTCCTTGTTTCCGCTTGCTTTTGCTGGTCACCCTTGCCTGAGTGAAATTGTTTTCCTCTTTCTCCAGTCATTTTCAATCATTATGTAATAGAATGAACATGGCAGAGACCTTGTAATCATGAAGAGACTTGGTTTGAACACTAGCTATGTTACTTGCCAGCTAGCTACCTTGCTTTGGGTAAGTTACTTAACCTCTTTGAGATTCAAGCTGTTCCTCATTAAAAGAGAAATAAGAAGAGGTATCTCTAAGGATTATAGAGGAGATTAAATTAGAAAATGTATACAACCGCTTAACAGAAGTTTTGGCACATAGTATATGCTCAGTAAGTATTACTTTCCTTCCCTTTTTTCCCACTATACTGGCCCCCACAACATCTACAGGTTCTTCTCAGAATAGAGCCAACCTATTTTCAAAAGATATGGTGCCTTGGTACCCATATAACCCCCTTCCCTCCTACTCTACAGCCTCTCCTCAGAGAGGACTGGCCCTGGAAGCCATGAAGATGTAGGCTTGCAGGCCGACTCCTCCAATTCAAGTGTGAACTCTGGTGAATCACTTAACCCTTCAGAGGCTCTGTTTCTTCAGCTTTAAATAAACATGTTGCCTACGCTATAGGCTTGCTGTGCTATGAAGATTAAATGAATGGTAAGTATGTTGAGGAGAACCTGACCCATCAGAAACAAACTGTAGTTTTTCAAATAATTACTATGAGTTTATTAGAGTTCCTTTGTTTGACAAGTCTAAGCCTAATTGAAACATAAGAAGCAGAAAGGAAAACCTGTTCTCTGATCACCAGAAGCTCACAGTCAGGAACAAGAAAGATGTTTAGTAAATTGAGTGCTGAAGCATCCTTTGGGAAAGGCCTGGAAATGCATTTAGAGATCTCTCCCCACAGTTCATTCAGTTCTAAAGGGGTTTCATTGTACTATAAACCATAAAGGACAACCACCCCGGCTTCATAAAAGATTTTTGTTTCAAAACAAAAAGACTAATTAAATGTAAGAATTTTAAGTGGGTATAAAGGTCACATCCAACTCTCTGCAGTGATCGGATTCCCTTGTCACCATCCTCTACAGGTGACCGAGTGCTTACTCAATACCTTGAGAGACACCCAAGTCCTCACTGAATTCTTCTGTCTGCTGCAAAGTACAAGTTCAAAGGAAATGACAAGGTAGCACTCTCTAT
>VMDR010020477.1:0-17485 GCA_007922815.1 Macrotus californicus
CACTTTTTTAGTTCTTTTTGTGTATCTGGGTAGGGATTTCTTTGGGTTTATCCTATTTGAGGGTCTCTGATTTTCTTAAGTCTGTAGGAGTGTCTTTCATCAAATGTGGGAGGTTTTAAGACATAATTTCTTTTAAAAATTTTTTGTACTTTTTTCTATTCTTCTGTTACTCTGATGACATAAATATTAGATCTTTTAGTATTATTTCCTAGATGTCTGAGCATTTGTTCATTTTTTGAAAATAAGTTTTGTCCCTGTTGTCTGGACTTCACTGACCTCTTTTGATAGTGTGGATCAGAATCATAGGCTTGAAGTAAAAGGTACTTACTCATAACAATCCTATAATCAAACCACAGATTTTTAGATCTGAAAGAGATGTACAAATCATATAACCTGTCTTATATTTAGGATTGAAGAAATGGGATTTGCCCAGAGTTACACACTAGCTAGCTACAGTTGGTCTGCTGACCACAGTCCCCTGTCTCCAAGCTCCTGGTTCATACCTCACTGTGCTTATGTTTCCTTCAGACTGCATTTAACATTTGTAGTATTCTTTTGCAAGCAATAAATTCACTAATCATTATGTATCCAAATACACACCCAAAATTATTTGTAAAATTTAGCTCAATTTTCTGGGAAGGAAAAGCAATCAAGTAGCATCATCACTGTATCCAAATTGTGACCTCTACAGTTAAATGGTCTGGTAAGGAGACGGCTGAATTGTGCTGTTACAAAGGTATGGTTTTATGACATCCCTTGAAAGTTAAGTCATGGTGTACAGTCCTAAGTGTTTTTTTTGGTATTCTCAGAGATCTTAATCTCTCTGCATCCCTGCCCAGATCCTATATTAGGTCTGGGGTATATGAAGTATAGGCTAATCATGTTATGACTCTATAGAATTATGATACCAAAATATGTGTTTGTGGTGGGTCTTCATTTTTTTCTGACAAAGAACTGTATATCTATGACAAAGGTCAAATGGAGATCTGGCATCCATTTAACTACTTGCAAGACATAATCTCAAGAATACGTAATACACATAACTCTTTGCCAGAAAACTGAAAGGAAATGATTGCATTTAAGTACAATGTATTCTACAACAATAGTTTAGTGTGCATGAAATTTAAAACTGCTGGTTTTCCAAGTATGATTTTTTTAAAGTAGACTTATTTATTTTTTTAAATATTGTACCCACTGTGTTATGCTTTGTGGAATGTTCTTAAAAGCTGAGATTTAAGACTAAAGAAATTAAAAATCCTAATGGTAATAGTTTGCAAGATATTGAATTCTCTAGTACCCTAGTTTAATTTGTTTATTGATTTCTCCTGAATGTTCTGTTTTCATGAGCATTGCATGTTACTATGTTATTTTACCATAATACTGCCTTTTCTTAATGCTATCCATCATGATCACAAAGGGCTTTGAAATAATTAGCATTAAGTCTTAAAGTCTGCAGTGGTGTCCCTGTTTCACATAGACACGAACTAGTTGGAATCTATGTAGGTAGAGACCAAATCTACTTCCTTCACCTACTTATCTAGCACAGGACCTGACACATAGCAGGCATTTAATTAATTGGGTTTTGGGTTTTGGTTTGGAGGAGGTTTTTTTTGAGAGACTGAATTAATGAATGAATGGCAAGCAGCACTAACTAGCTAAGTAACTAGTTATTTAAACTAACTAAAAAAATAGACAGTATACTCATTCACAAGTATATAGTTCAAGGGAGTATCTGGAGATATGTCTTTGAAAGTAATCCAATATATACTGACTCTTGAACAATACAAGTTTGAAATGCTGAGGTCCACTTTTATGCAATTTTATGCACTTTTAAATTTTTTCAATATATTCCCGGCTTTGCAACTGCAAAATCAGTCATAGATTGGAAACAGTATTTTCATCTGTGGTTGGGAATCCATGGATGCAGAAGGCCAATAGTATGCATTTTTCTATGCCATTTTTAAAATTCAAATTATATTTTATTTTTATGCTATTATTGTTGTCCCAATTTCACCCCTTTACCCCCTCCACCCAGACCCCGCCACTCCCTCAGGTAACCCCCACACCATTTTCCAAGTCCATGAGTCATGCATATGATTCTTTGGCTATGATATTTCCTATGCTGTTGTGTATATCCCCATGACTATTCTATAACCACAAATTCGAACTTTTTAATCCCTTCGCCATTTTTGCACATACTCCCAACTTCCTTCTCATCTGGCAACCATCAAAACATTCTCTGTATTTATGATTATGTTTCTGTTCTGCTTGTTTATTTTGTATTCTTTTTAAGGTTCAATTATCGATAGGTATGTATTTACTGCCATTTTATTGTTCATATCTTTTATTTTCTTCTTCTTAAAGAAAACCCTTTAACATTTCATGTAATACTAGTTTGGTGGTGAAGAACTCCTTCAGCTTTTTCTTGTCTGGGAAGTTCTTTATCTGCCCTTTGATTCTAAACAATAGCTTTGCTGGGTAGAGTAATCTTGGTTGTAGGTCATTACTTTTCATCACTTTGCATATTGGTTGCCATTCCCTGGTAGCATGCAGAGTTTCATTTGTGAAATCAGCTGACAGTTTTATGGGAGCTCCTTTGTAGGTAACTAACTGCTTTTCTCTTGCTGCTTTTAAGGTTCTCTCTTTGTCTCTAACCTTTGACATTTTAATTATGATGTGTCTTGGTGTGGGCCTCTTTGACTTCATCTTGTTTGGGATTCTCTGTTCTTCCTAATCTTATATGTCTATTTCCTTCAAATAGGTTTTCAATTTTTTGCTCTCTCTCTTCTCCTTCTAGCACCCCCATGATGTTAATGCTTGAAGTTGTCCCAGAGGCTCCTTACAACATCCTCATTTTTTTAAGCACTTTTTCTTCTTGCTGTTCTGATTGGGTGTTTTTTGCGTCCTTATGTTCCAAATCAGTGATTTGATTCTCAACTTCATCCACTGTACTGGTGATTACCTGCAAATTGTTCTTCATTTCAGTTAGTGTATCCTTCTTTTCTGACTGGTTTTTTTATGGTTTACATGTTCTTTTTTATATACTAACTTGAACTTCTCTCTTCTCTGGTTCATCTACTCTTCCTCTAAGTTCATCAAGCATCCTTATGTCCCCGCTGGTTTTTACAGCCATAAGTCATGGGGATTAATCTCCTGGCACAGCCAACCTGGACTGGGGGGGGGGGGGGGGGGTAGGTGTGGGGCGGGGAACCTTTGCTCTTGGGTTGTCCCTCATGATGTGAAGCCATCCCATTCCACATGTCTGCCCTCCTACCTGTCTCAATGTGGTTTCTTTAATTCTGTAGTTGTAGGACTTCCATTCAGCTTGATTTCTGGTGGTTCTAAATAATCGTTTTTCTGTAGTTATAATTTTGATGTAGTTTTAATGTGAGGAGATGAGCCCTGTTTACCTATGCTGTCATCTTGCTGGAAGTCCTCTATGCCATTTTATATAAGGGACTTGACCATATGCAAATTTTGGTATCTGTGGGGCAGGGTAGGGGGTAGGACTTCCTGGAACCAATTCCCCATGGATACCAAGGGACAACTGGTATCAAATCCCCTTGGGGGGAATCAAAAGTTATGTGCAGATTTTCAACTGCTCAGGGATCAGTGCCCTTAACCCCTTCATTATTCAAGGGTCAACTGTACTCATTCAAGAGGAGGGTCAGATATGGTTCAGTGTTTCAGTAATCTATCTGATGTCAGTCTGGAGAACAGACTTGTCATAGCAGAGAAGGTTGGTGATGCAAATGCTTTTTACAAAGTTGTTTTGGCCAATGGGAAAGACAGAGGGCTTTGTTTCTTGTTTGTTTGTTTGGTTTTTGTTTTAATTTCTATTTATTGATTTTGAGAGAGAGAGAGAAACATCAATTTATTGTTGCACTTACTTATGCATTCATTGGTTGCTTCTTGTGTGTTCCCTAATAAGGGATCAAATCTTCAACCTATCGTTTTGGGACAATGCTCTAACTAACTGAGCTATCCAGCCAGGATGAAAGAGCTTTGTCCTTACTCAAACCTGAATAGCATAGGACTTAGCCTAAAGTGTGGTAAAGCCAACCACCCTTGAAACTGGGTCCCTGGTGACTTTTCTTGAAAGACCCCTCTGCCCCCTGAGCCAGTGCTCTCTCTAGTCACACCTAGGGGAAGAACAAGAAATTAATTCTACCTGTGATTCCTAACTCATTATGTGGCTTTTGAAAAGCCACTATTTGAACTCCTGCTTTGTCAAATAGGACTATCAGTACTAACCTACTTGGCCCAGATATTATGAAAAGTAATTTAAGGCTTTAAAAGAATCCATGTTTGAAGCCACATTTTTATACAGAGTTGCCATAACAATACTTGTTTCTCACTTTAGTGATTACTTCAAGACCAGAATGCAGTAATATATTTGGTTAGTATACATGGTTTGTTTTAGTATTTTTTTAAAAGAATGCATGGTTTCAAAAAAAAAGAAAAACTTTTTTTTTGTCTTCACAACCTTTTACTCCATTGAACTGAAAAAGGAAAAAAAAATTTGCAAACTTTATGAAAGTACAGAAAAATTGGCATTTTACTTATGGGAAAATTTTGCAAAATTGCACTGACTAAAAGTGATTTCTGTTTTGGCTTTCCTGTGAAGCCATCCAGAAAGGCCAAAAATTACTGGCATTGCTTTTGTATGAAACCTTTCACATAGACTCCACTTGTAATGCAGCCAAGTACATAATTCAAGTCATTGGTGACACACATATCCACACGTTGAAGCTGGTCAGTGAACAGAAAGCTGTCATGAAATGAGGATATGATATTATCTTATGGACAAACCAAACCGCATAGATTACAGCGAAGGAAACTGCATTAACATACTTAAGAACAGGGTTTCCTGAGCTGATCCCTGTCCTGCGGTCCCTCAGTGGGAAAGCCAATTGTTTACTGATTACAACGAAGACATCACTTGGCAAACATTTTGGCCTAAACTCAATGTATGACATCAGTCTCCTTTAGGATTTTCCACATAAAACGAATTCTCCAAAGAAAACACAGAAATTGAGCCTTAACTTGAAATCTAAGGTTTCAAGTTAACTATCTCAAGCCTGTATTTCTTAATTTTTATTTTATGTCCAAGTAAATATTATCCAACACTTAAAATACAAGCACTGAACTTTCGCAGTGTTTTGTACAGCTTTCCATCAGATAGTCCTTTACAGCTGTCACCCGGCCCCCTTTTATGGGGGTGACATCTTTCTTTGTCTCTCAGTACAGAAGGTCACTGATTTGGGAGTGGTTTTCCATCACTTTGAGGAAGGAAGTAAATGTTATTCTTTGACCTCTTAGGACAAGTTAGCCTTGCTTTCCTGAGGGGTGGCTATGTGCTTGAGAAGAAGTACTCTCACTAAAGCTAGAGGGGCTCAGTAATGATGAATGTTTTGTCATCTGTTGTTCAAAAATGAGACATGTGAATGGTATTTCACTCTATTGTGTAAACACCTCTTCTGTGTATATTTACCTGAAATTATTAGTTTGCCCCACTTCCTGTTTTGTTAGGTGGTGTTCATTTAATACTTTGATGCACGTGGCCTTAATCCAGGTGGAAGTGAGTTATGCTTTATGAGACCCATAGTTTCCCTGCTGAAGGTAGGAAAGCCAGGAGGACCAGTTCACTAGCAGTGCCAAGGTGAGGAAATCATGATGATATACAGGTGGGGCAGGGGAGTGAGTATCTGTGTATCATCAGGTGAGAATGGGTTTAATGTAATCAAGGAGTTCCATCTGTAAGCTGTCCCTTGGCAAACAAAAATAGGTGAACATTCTCATATTTTATGGAATGGCTAAACAGAGAATGAGAGTCACCCCAGCCATGTTTTCCTATTTTTTCGTAATAGTATGTTCACTTTCATTATCCTTCAAGACAAAGTCACTTTGTGTCCTATATAAGACTGAGAATAGGATCTTTTATATTTTTCCTCCTAAACCCCTTAGATGCATGTAGAAATACCATTCCTAACAAACTGATTTCATGGTGTGCAGTTTACTTTCACCTCACTATTCTCCTTTCCCTTTAGCCCATGCATGGCCTTTATTCCCACTGGTCTTTTGTCCCCATTTCTCAGTGTTCCTCTCTGCTCTCTCTTGCTTTAAGTAATCTTCACCGTCTGCCTCCCACGGTTACAGTTTTACTTCTGATAGCACTTTTCAGCCTTCCTCCAGAAGTAGTAAGATACAACAGCAATTATCAGGACTATACCACCAACAGCCCTCCACATTCCCACCCTACATGTGTGCATTTTGCGTCTCCATTAATGTGGTAAGCCCTCTGGGTCGGGACAGCCAGTACCTCTCTGTTCTCTGTTAGGCAGCACACTGACCATGGTCAGTAAAGGTCCATAACAACGAGAGATGAACGGAAGTGTTGGCCTTCAGCAAGCTAGTGCCAAATAAGTGTGGAGGTCAAATGAGGCCTCCGGTGCCAAACCACAGGGGTTTGTAATAATATTTAATATGACATTGCCTCATGGAATATAGCCTTCTATTGTAACATTTGAGTCAAATCTTCCCTTGGTGGCAGACTTCTTATGCTCCTTTAATCTCCCCCCAAAGATATTGCAAGTTCATGAGGGGCAAAGTACAATAACAAGGTCCCACTCTATGTGGTGTGTGGACAACAAGCCTCCTGATGCAGGTGGCAAACGAAACTGGGTATGAGGGCCATGGATTCTCTGGTACTCTCACCAGGTGTCTGCCATGAAGTACATGGGAAAGAAATAAAAGTATGCCTTTAACCCGGCTATTATGTAACTTCAGTCACCTACCTAAAATCGAATTGTAAGTAGTTAAGTAAAGCAATTAAAACTACTGGCATTTTAGAAAAAGGAGCTCACAAGTAATTTTTTCCTGCATTTTTCTGTAATTGTTACAAATCAGCATCATTAGCTCTGTAACTCATAAAAGAAGTATACATGAACTAACAAGGGAAATGACAATCCAGTAAAAATTTGTCATTGTAAAGTGGTTATTTTCTATCTTGGCCGTATCAATAGAGGGTCAGTTGTCCTTTCAATTAATATGGACGCTCATACTTTCTACATTGGTTCAGAACAGCGAGGTCAAAGTGGAGCAAAATAACCTGCCCTCCATATGGTTATAAAATATTTTCCAACCAATCTCCCCATTTTTGCAGCCAAACTTCTCAAAATGCTAATTTACATTTTAAGCTGCTCATCCTTTTCTGTTTTATTTGCTGTTATTTGACTGCTTACTCTTTCTTGAAAATCTTTCCTTGCTTGATTTCTTTGCTTTATTTCCCTTCCAGTTTTTCTAACCCTTCACCATCTTTCTTAGCTTCTTTTCTTCACCTGTCTTCCTTCAGAAAACCACCACACATTGATGGTTTTTAGAGTTATTTTCTCAGAATTCTCTTCACCACACCAGCACCCATTGCTTTGGCTGTCACTGTTTGCAAATTCACATCACCCAGCCCATCTTTTTCCAGATGTGTATTTTCAGCTATGGATTGTCTTTAGACATGCTGTTCTCTCCTCTCTCCGGACATTGGAACACACTGGGCACTTCATACTCAACATGTCTAAATCAGAACTCATCTCCTACCCCCCACCTCCACCTTTGGAACCATCCTCCCCTGCCCAAATCCTTCAGCAGCAAAAAGCTATGTCCTGTGCCTATATTCTGTACCTTAGTGAATAGCTAATACTTCTCAGTAACTTCCTGTTTTCCTTGTTCTTCTCTCCACTCTCATTAGTCACTAATTCAAATGAACTCTGCATCCTAAATATTTCTTGTTTATATTTCATCTTCTCTAACACCATTGCCATTGAAAAATGTATGCTCCTCCTGTGTTTGCTCCATGTTGCCTTAATGGTTCTTTAAGAAAACATACCTGATCAGTTCATTCCTCTTCTCACAATGTGTCATCTGCTCCTTGCCAACAGTATAAAATCCAGTTGTTTGTGGCTAGCCTTTCCTTTCCTCATCCTGCAGTAACACCTTGTGCTGTAGCCATGTGGAGAGCTTGAGTTCCCTCAGGACCCATACTGTTTTCTTACCTCTGTGAAGTGACCGTTATTTCTGCCAGTGCTTTGTATATAATTTCCATTGTTGTTTTTATAGAGACTAAACCCATCACCTCCTCTGGTGCAGCTTTTACAGGGCGATCCTTTGCAGAATTAGGTGCCCAACATTTATGTTCCCACAGTCCTTATTATACCTCGTTATTCTTGCATTGTACTAATAAGTGTCTTTTAACACGCCTTTTTCATCACTCTGGACCATGAGATCGTTTAGAGCAGAGGCTGTGTCATATTCATCTTTGTATCTCTGTATCCCTCGTACAGTACCCAGCCAATAGTGAGAGGTTAGTAAGAGGGCAGTATGGTTCACTGTCTTGTTCAAAGCAGCCTTACCTTTCACATTCCTGTTCTAGTAATCTTATGAATTCATCACTCTTCTCCATATATTCCTTATGTTTTCTCTTTTCTTCCTCCAATTCCAATATGGTTTGCCTGTGAGATTTTTCTACCATTAAAAGCTGTTCCAGGATTCGTCTGTGAGATTCTCTATGTTTTTCCACAACTTTGTCCAACTACAAATGAAAATAAATTTATAGCCTGTTAACTACAAATCATTCATAATACTGCCATCTTTCACTCTTCGAAATGTCCAGGTTTTGACTAATCAATTCAGCAATGGGTTCTGATCTCCTTGTTTAGTTTGCAACATTCCTCTTGTTCACTGATAACTTTTTGAGGCATTTCAACATAAATGTAATCTTTTTACTGTCATTTTTTCCCAGAGAGAATAATTGGTGCCTCTGTAGACATCAGAACAGTTCCCTTATCCCCCCTTGCTGACACTTCCTTCTCTCTCCAGAGAAACTGTATCAGAGGCACGATATGCCCAATGTTTGAGCCTGCAGCTGCCCGAGTGACCTCCCCTGCACAGCCCTTCCTACAGTAATCTACCAGTGTATGCCTCTTGGGTCCCATGGTCCGTTTTTCTTTGTATTATGCATCAAGGTGTTTGAGTATTTAAATGTCTGGCAATCAACAATGTGTTATTAGTAGTGTGAATGTGACCAAATGTAAGCATCAGATTCTTTCTGCTTTCATGGCCTACTTAATGTCTATTATAAAGCTATCACTCTGTGCCTGATTTATGTATTTGTCCCCTCTAACTAGACTGTGAACTCCCTGAAGACAGGGCCTACATTCTATTTTTCTTCTTAGTCTCTTACAAAGTGACTTGCTTGTGTAGGTGCCTAGTATGTGTTTTCAGATTGAATACAAAATAAGCAAGCAAGGAGTCAAAGAAAAGAGGAAAAGAAGTTGATTGAAACAAATGTGGCTCAGGATCTTTTATGACTCAGTGGTAAATTAATAGCCAATTAAGAACGTAGTTTTGAAAGAATGTGACTTCCTAATTTGTTGAATACTAAGTGCTCTAATTGATAATATTGGTTGATTTTACCCTTTGCCCTTATCATAAAAGATTGAAAATTGTGACTCTGAGTTAGAAGCCAGTTTAAATCATAAAGCCCTAAAAGCACATACTTGACAAGGAATCCCAGTCACAAAATAGCCAAGCCACTTCAGAAAAAGAATAAAAAAGTGAATGGAACAACAATAAAGTAATAAAATCTTTAAAAAAAATAGTGTAACAGCGTATAGAACCTAACTAGTTCTCTCAGACCCCTAAATACTAGGCTGATTGTCTAGTTTTCTACCATTGGTTTATAATGCTGCTTTAACACACACAAAATGCTTTATTAGTCCATGTGGGTGTTGGCAATTTTTAATAAATGTAACTAGTCCTTTTGTGGAAGCTGGCATTGCTAAACTGTATTTGCCTGCTGGCAGGGTCACTATTAACTAATGACCATATTTTCTGAGAGGAAGGTTGTAGTGTTTAATTGTCCTGGTCCTCAGACCCAAACTTTAGAGTGAATTGTAAAGGAAATCCAAATGAACTGCTTTTGGAATTTGAGATGAAATAGTGATAGGATCAGCCTTCCTTTAGGAAAGTTGTTAGTTGACTTAGGAAGACATTTAATTTGCATAAGATCAGCCCTAGAATTAATGAGTAAATGAATGATTAAGGGAAGCTTCTTAAGTGCAAGAAAAATGTCTTTCTTTAGATAGCTTCTTGTAATTGTATGGACATGTGTATTAAATTTTATTTGGCTCAGAGAGAGAAAATAAAAGACTTAGTTAATCCACTGTTGTTTTTCCATTGCGATTTTTCCTCCTTACATTGTTTGTCTGTATAAGGGGACAAGGAAGGAAGGTTGGAAAGAATCATTGCCCTTGATTTATTACATGATCTTTTAAGTGGTCTCCCTTCCTTCAACCTCGTCCCCTTCCTGCCTGTCCTCATCAGTTGACAGCTGATCTTTCTACCAATGGGATTACACCACTCTCCTGTCCAGAGCCAAAAGGTGTTTTCATCCCTGGTCTCCTGACACTTCCCCATTCTCACTGCATACCTTCACATTTTTCTCACCCACTGGACTTCAGGAAGGTCTTAGAACAGACCATGGTGATTCAAGACTGCTTTTTCCAGTGCTGAAACCCAGACACATTTTTACCCTTCTACTCAAAACTTTCTGGTTCTTTTTTTGTAGCTTTCTCTGATTACTCCTGGGTAGAATTGTTTGTTCCTTCATATCTGTAAAATGCCTGATTCTCTGAGTTTTCCTTCTCTCACATTCCATGACTCTTGGAACATGACTTGAACTTACTTCATGCTGTTTGGTAACTTCATGCAATAGTGGTAATTGCAGAGATGTTGAATGGTATCCTGGCAAAGGGAAAGCTCCCGAAGATGTGCTGATTCTAGACATGTTTTAGTGTATGTCTGAAGTTTTAGTCTGTGCCTTCATTTCTCCATGCCCAGAATGCCTTTGAGAAAATATGTCAGTGGTTCTCAGTTCAGCCTCCTCTTCATTCCTGACAGATCCAGTGATGGACTGGAGCCTCCCTGTGCCTTCATTTCTCCATGCCCAGAATGCCTTTGAGAAAATATGTCAGTGGTTCTCAGTTCAGCCTCCTCTTCATTCCTGACAGATCCAGTGATGGACTGGAGCCTCCCTGAACTCATTTCAGTTCTCACCACCTGTAAGTGTGTGAGCTTGACCAAGTCACTTAACCATTCTGTGTTTCAGATTTCTCATTTATAAATTAAGTGGTTGGACTTGACTTTTAAGATCACTTCTTGCACCACAGTTTTCCCAAGGCAACAAGTATTTATTGTGTCTGTCATGCTCTATGTACTCAGTGTTATGATAGTTGCCATGGGAAATGAAAGAGAAGTTTGAAGTCTCAGTGCTTACACTTTCACTAGGAAGATAAGATACACACGCAAACAGTTAGGAACAGTGTAAGGTGGTGTATCATTAAGTACTAAGGGACTATCAGAGAACCACTGTCCCTTTTTTATCTCCCCACTTACAGACTGAATGAAGCCTGGGAAAGAAAACAGGAAGAATGGTCAGTCATCTCAGGGAATGTCAGGGGCAGAAAGATTGAAGAGATGGCTCCTTAATGTTTACTGTTCAGTGACAAGCTTCCTGCTTATCATTTTAACCTCCCTGGTGTTCTGTCCTGTTCCCAGCCCCTAATACAAGTTAACTCCTTGCCTAGGATGAAAGAAGTACAGTGGGTTTCATTAGGTTGCATTTCTGGTGATTCTTCCATGTTTAGACAGAATGAAGAACAGAGAGGTTTACCATCTTTTTGCTTTAAGTTGCTTATATATGTTTTAAAATGAATACTGACCTTTGTTTCAACACCTCCAGAGTCACAGACCACCCTAATGTTAGGTTTGAATTCTTTCTGTGCTATGGCTTTGGTTCTATGTGTTCTTTTTCATTGGCTCTTTGAAGATTGTCCTTTTCAATAAAGTTAATCCACAGAGCAGAGAAATTGTCTGGCCACTTTAGTAGATCAAAGGTAACCAAATATACTATTTATAAAATATACCTTCTTCCTTGTCTTTATTGAAGCCTGCTTTTCGTGGATACCACTGGAATCTATTATAGAGACTGATCATTCTCTTGTTGTCTCAGTATCTCAGAATCTGGAAATAACATCATGATTCATAAGGCTCTCCTCTACCAGATCCTTCTGAAAGCTCTTCCTTGTTTTCATTGTCGCTCTTAATAGTGGTAGTCTTCTCTCATTCTCCTCTTGGTCATCTGCTGAGCTTCAGGTCACTCCCTCTACAATTTACCTTATCACCTTCAATCTTGGTAGCATTCTGGGCGATTTTCAGATTTAGCTGGACCTTCCAAGTGGCTCTTTCCCTATGCCTGGTCACCAACAGACTTTCTCTTTCCTCAAGCCTATTTGAAGCCCATGCTATTCTCTCTAAACACTAGATCTGAGCACATCATTACCTTCTTAATTTTGTCTCCTACTTAACTGAATAGACTCTATCAAGTATACATGTTCTTTTTTCTCCTAATTCTGCTTCTCTTAACTTACCTATATTCTCCTACATTCTCAATCTCCTCATTTGTATGAACTTCTTTGCTCCACCCCTTTTTTGTCTTCTTCCAGCCTTTGTTTTGTCTCTGAATGTCTCTTTCCTATATCTTTGATCCTACCTCTGCCTCTTCAAAGCATGCCTACAAACATAGTCAAATCTTCCTTTCTAAAAATGTGCACGTGTGCTCACAGAGAGAGAGAGAGAGAGAGAGAGAGAGAGAGAGAGAGAGAGGAGGGTTGACCATGCAGCGTAGGTTTTAGGGCCCTTCACTTGCACGGATATTTCCCAGGGCCCTGCCAGGGTCCCAGCAGTGTGTTCGCCTAATCACATATTTTGTAAAATTTCAAAAGTAATACATTTTCATTATAATCAGTGAAGACCTCTATCTTTTTATTTTTACTTACCCACCATCATATTTAGTTTCATGTCAGGTAGTTTTGGGGAGGCTCTCAGCGTTTGTGGGGTCTTGCTAAAGGGAAATTCAGTTGGTCTCACAGTGACTTCCACTTATAGGCAAGTTATTGCTGACAATCTTGGTGTATGAAAGGCTTCCGAAAATGCTTTTATTAGCCACTGTGCCAGCTCACCCAACCATTGTTAAAATAAAGGTGGAAGGCCAGAGACTGTATTCCAAAATGAATGTGTCCTTTGGTTCTCAGCAACAGAAGTTTGTGGATTGAGAGGAGAAAGATTCAAAATATATGGAGCCAGAAGCTAGTCTGCATGAACTTCCCTTTCAGTCCCTAGCTTCAGAATTTCTCTTGCTTCTATGTCAGCTAACACATTGAAGAATGTGTTAGTTTATCTAACGCTTTTGTTCTTATGTATTTTAGTGATATAATTTCACTGGACATGTAGTTCACAATGTCGCTGGAAACGGAATTCCTTTATGTTCTACCTGATTAAGGCCTGCTCGTTCTCTGGGTCTTGGCTTTCCTGATTCGTCTATCTAAATCCCATCCCTCATCCCCCTCTCTCATAGTGCTGCTTGGTTTTAACCACAGAAATTAATGCATGTGTAATTACACACTTGTGTGATCACGTTGTTTGGCACTCTCTTAGACATTAAACACCCTGAACACGAGAACCACAGCTATTAGTATACATCAGCTCTTCAGTAAATACTAAATAAATGAAGAAAATGAGATTCAAAATCTAAATTACACTTTGTTTAAAATAAGTGTTCTAAAGATTGTCATAAGATAATGCTAATAAGGTGTGCAGATTCTTTTATGTTCTTATATTTTTCTTAATATCTTTTTTGGAAGAACTAAGAATATGGTAGGCCATTAACTCAAGTATTTTTTAAAGGTAACTTCTTGTATGGAACCCTAGGTTGGAAAGCAATAGGAAGTTAAAACTGTGTGGACTCTGAGTTCTTGGGTCTCCCTCCCTCTTGTCAACCCAGGTCCCCGCCCCCCGTTCTCTTTGTTCCAGCTCCTCCACCTCCATCAGTTTTCTAGCTCAAGTCGGTGCTGCTATCACGTGATGTAACTGAGAACAGTTTGTTCTTTTGTTTTGCCTTAAGAATAGATAAATTCATTTTCGTTTCCCCCAGACATGTTTAAGATTTCGACATTTTTCCAAAAGAACATTGTGAAGAAAATAAAAAGTGGGAGAAGTTTATACCCCATAATGGGAGAAAGAAAAAGTTGGGTTTTTTTTTAGCATGCAGATCCTTATTCTGATGTAACTAGGGTGTAGTCTTAGTGGAAACACTGCCTTCTGTTTTCTTCAGCCCTATCTCGGGAATTCCCCTTAGCTGTTTATTCTCTGGATATCTTCCTCTTCAACTATTCCTTCCCATCAGATACAGGAAGAGGGTAGACAACTGGGTTGTGGGGTAGGTCGAGTTCTATGGGCATCCAGGAATTGGGTAGACTGATAGCTGAGGAGAGGGAAATCTACTAGGGGAAAGTAGAAGGCAAGAGAAGGATGTGGTCAAATCATGGAGGTGGGAGTGTGAGGGGTGTGTGTGTGTGTGTGTGTAGGGGTATCTGTTGAGGGAGTAATCAAAGAAGGTTGGATTTGTAAAGCGGGACTAAATTATGGATAACTTTCAGGGACAAGCATTTGTAGAGGGTCAGAGGGTGTTTCCAATTTTGTGTGTGTGCAGTAGAATTATTTTGTAACAACGTTTTCCTACCGATTTCGGCATAAGTTTGGAAATATTTTGTTTCATTTCACATTGGAGTGTTGAGGGGTTGTGTCATCTGTGGAGTTTTGTCAGGATGTGTTCAGCATCATTCATCTGCATCTGTGCTCCTACGGGTGGGGAGTTTGTGCCTGATGCTGCTTCACAGTCACTGTGTTGGGAGCCAGGGTACAGTTTCAACACTATTGACTTGCAGCTTCAGTTCCTCTGTTTAAAATTTGGATTAAAGCACAAGTTAACAGACTTTGGGTGGTCTCATGCTCGCCACTCAGAAGCATATGCATATGACCAAACTCCTTCACAGCTTGGCAAGACAGTAGCCTTCTCTCATGAGACACCCAAGACGAGAATAGCAAGGACATTGGAGGTCAGTCCTGAGGTAGGTTGCCAGAGCTTATGTGGGGGAAATTTGTCCAAAACTTGCTTTCATTCTCTCCAGTCTTAACTCATGCTCCTAGTTGTTTCCTTTTTATAAAAATGAAAAATTATGAAATTTTCCATTGAGGTCTCAGAGGAAAATAGAAGAATAAAAGAAGGATGCCAGAGAGTTTTAGAAGTGTCAGCAAGTAAAAGAGCAAGCAGGAGAGCGACTTGGTGCAGTGGTGGCCATGTCGGGACTGCTCCTCTTCGCTGTTGTCATTGCTGAGCACATGTGGTAGGGAGAGGTCTTTGTCACCAGCAGACTTTTGAAGGAAAATGAAGAGATGCACTCACCTAAAATACATGCTTTCTAAAACTCTATTTCTTGGACAGATCTTCATATTATTTCTATTCATGCTCAAAATTTCTATGACATAATACTTCAGTGTTTTCAAAGAAATTAACCTCTATGGTTGAACTTTATCTGGTTTTATTGTAACCTGAATAGCATTCAAGTCCCCTAAAAGAGTTCAGACCTGCATGTGTACAAGTGTGTGTGTGTGGTGAGAGGGAGAGGGGAGAGAGGGAGAAGGGAAAAGAAGAGGGGGAGAGATTCTTGCATCCGTTAGGTTTCAATCTGATGTCAAGAAGCAGACCTAGTGAAAACATCCTGTCCATGATTTATTCTCATTTTCTTTCCTGTAGAACATGATATTTATCTACCTTGGGTAGATTTTAAATGTCTTAGAATGTAAAACTTTAATCAAAAAGGAGTTATATGTCATGTTCAACTGCCAGGCCTAGTGCTTGGCTAGCTGGTGAATTTCTACCTCCCAGGTGCACAGCCCTGATGTGATACATACCTCGTTCATTGGTTTCTCGTAGATGTCCTCCTGCCACGGGGCAGATTTTGCTTGAAAAGCATCTCGCTGAAGAGCCTCTAGCACCTTTTTTGGAGTGACAAATCCATACTGAGCTTCCAGCAAAGCCAAGTCCATTTTTTCAGCCTTTAAAATGCCTATGACTTCATCTCGAGCCTGTAGCAACAAAAGGCATTTCAGAAAGCCACTTTATCTACCAGTAATCTCCAAAAGTGATTTCTTTATAGAGTTGAGTGTTTTTTTTAAATTCTCTTTTAAATATAAACAAATTATATTTAGTTATAGCACCTTTTAGAAAAGGTAGCAAAACTATGTCCCTTCATCCTTCTTACAATATAATTACACATTAATAATGTTTTAAAAAGTGATCACTATATAACATTGAGAAACTCTACGTTTTTTATTATGTTTGACAAACAGATAATATGACACCCCCAATGGCCTGGCATTTGCGTTTTCAGGGGGAGGAAATAAGAGTCTCCTATATGTTTTTGGCTTTTCATGTAGGTTAATGATGCCAGGGCAAGTCTTAAGAGCCAGTTCACCTTGGGTACAAAAGCACCTGTTGTTACTTAAACCAAGCCAGAAGTCATCTGGTATTGTTGTTACCCATACATGCCTGTGCACTGAATCTTGTGAAGCATGGGCAGAGGATATGACCTTTCCCAACGTGCATGCCAATCGCCTGTCATATGACAGCCCTTTTAGATGTGATTAATTGCTCAAGTTAGCAGAAGAGAATTCTGTATATGTGTACTTACACTTTCTTTCATACATACACAAGTATGAACCATAGACATATATTTCTGTGGCAGCAAACATACCAAATTCACAAGCAGCCTTCCCCTTAAAGCAGGGTAGGGATAATTTGAACTCAGCTAACCTGCAGTTCTCCCTCCAGAATGCTTAGGAGAAATAATAGGTCATCTCTTGAGAGGTCTTCTCCTTGGTGGCCATTACCACTGTGTGAAGTAGGATGTAGAATTGCATCCGACTCACTGATGGGGTCTTTGTCTTGTTGCCTCTGCTTCATGTCTTCAGGCCCTTGGAAACTGTGGTCTTTACTATGTCTTGGAAATTGCTTTAGGGCTGAGCCCTCTGTGTCACTGCTTCTGGAACGCATTCTTTAAGGACTGGAAGGGAGGAAGACAATTTGTGACTCTTAATAGAAGTGGAGTTTTTAATAAGGGCACCTATTGCTGCTTTAACAAGTCTGCAGTCTTGTATTTACAGCGGAGAACAGCATTATCAGGTTCATAAATCACAGTCTTATTTACATCTTTGTTTTTAAAATCAACATCTAAAAAAATATATTCTGCTTTGATTAAGGCCACCATGTCCATGGGTAAACAGTGCTTGAAGTTCATCTACCAAACAATCAACCTCAGGGTTCCACTAAGATAGAAGTATCAGAATTACTGCTACAAAATACTTTGGGTTAGTTTGTTGTGATGACAAAGTCTAATATTAAAGGAATTAAGGCTTGGTTCCTGGCTGTATGTCTGAACTTCTGCTAAAATTTCAGATCTATCCTTGGATAAGTCAAAAAGTTGTATTTAGGACCCTCATCTCTAAAATATGGACACTACTGCCTATAGTAGCT
>VMDR010020478.1:0-17536 GCA_007922815.1 Macrotus californicus
GAAGACATTCTGGCTCATAATACCAAATACCAAACACCAAATACCTATACACACACACACACACAAACTGAAATATTACTCAGCAATAAAAAAGAATAAAATCCTGTCATTTCTGACAACAATATGATTTCCCTTATGTGTGGAATCTAAAAAGCAAAATAAACAAAATGAAACAGAAAGGCATATACACAGAGAACAAACTGATAGTTGACAGAGGGGAGGAGAGCAGGGGGGAAAATAATGAAAGCCCAAGATCATGGAACTTTCATCTAGATGGGCAGTAAAATGACTGATAGTTATGATGGGGGTAATGTTAGAGAATGAAATAGTGAACCAAGACGTAAAATCTTCCAGGAATTAAGGAGTGACAGAAGGTGAGGACAATTAGGCTGATAGTGGGAATTTGTATGGAAGTAGGAGGAAGAATCATCTGGAAGCAGCAGTTGGAAGCAGGGAGAATATATATCCTTGCTCCAGGCCAGTGGTGGGCTGCAGGCTGTGCAGTGTACAGGCGAGCACGTGTGTTAACAATTCCAAATTCTGGCAGAAAGAGTCTCATTTGTCCAACTTGGGTGTGTCAGTTGCTCCTGGTCCATGTAGCTACCACAAGGAGATAGTCACAGAGGATGAACATGATTGGAGGGACTCCTTCTGTTACCTTCTAGACAGGAACAGGACTCTAATATATATCCTACCTTCCTCCGACCCAAGAAGAGTTGCTTCCTAAAATAGCATTAACCTTTGTTTTATAGCCCATTTTTTTTTCCTTTTTAAAATTCAGAACCAGCAATTCTCTGCTTATCGAAAAAGAGCTGAGTCAACGGTGAGGCCATGGTTCACACCGTTGAGCTCCAGCTGGACATCCTGGCACCACTACCCATAATGACATCGCTACCCCACATACAGAAGCAGCCCAGCTTGAAATAAGCTCAATAAGAAGCTGCAGCAACTTACCTGGCACTGGCAGAGTTTATTGTTGTGCAAGCAATCTCGCTTGCCACAAGACATCTTGATTTGTGTTAACATTCTAATGCACTAATCTTCCTAATACCCTTATATTTATTTATGGCATAAATCAAATCCTGCTCAGAACTCAGTTGCCGCTGCTTTTTTTCCCCCCCTTCAACTCTCCTGCCGGGTGTATTTATGTTATGCTGTGTTGTGTTGCTCCCCTTGCTGCAAATTTATCTGAGTTTCGACTTTTACTGCTGATTTAGCAGACATTTTATATTCTGCAATGAACTGTAAACATTTTTTTCTTCTGAAAGATCCATTATGACAAGTGTTATAAACTCTTCACTGCAGACTGCTTCTCTTCTATTGAGCTGCTCTTTACATCAATTTTACTATGATGCACAGAAAATGACGCTGGTAATATTGCACCTGTCTGAGCTCCGCCAGGGAAATCAGTAAGTCCCACAACATGGAACATTTACATACCTAATTTTATTACATCTGTTTCTGGCTTATATAGCAAGTTATTGGGAATCAGATTTTAACAGTAGTCAAATGGGCTAAAACTAGCCCACGAACTCCAACTTCTTTCCACTTAAAAGTTTGTGTATAAACATACAAAACATTTTTAAGGAGCTGATAAAGCTTCCCATTTCCTACCAGGTGTAAAATGTCATAATGTATCTATATTAAACCCAGGTTACATCTGAGAATAAACATTGATCGCATAAAAGAAGCTTCATCCTGCTAAACCATGCCCATTTCCTTTATATTTTTGTGATGGTGGTGGGATCCATCTTTCATTTACTAGTAGCTTTCAATGAATAAGAATATATAAAGAAGTCTACCAAAAAACAGTGAGGAGCAAATAAGAAAGGAAACTCATGTGTTATGGGCTATATTGTGTCCCTCCCAAATTTCATGTTGAAGTCCTAACCCCCCGTACCTCAGAAAGAAACTGTGTTGGAGTTAGGGCCAGCTCCTTAGTTTTGGCCCTAATCCAATATGACTGGTGTCCTATTAAGAAGAGACGATTAGAACACAGACACACAGAGAAGAAAGACCATGTGAAGACACAGGGAGGGGAACACAGCTGTGTGAGAGCCCAGAGGGAGGACTCAGTAGAAACTGACTCCAATGGTACCTTGATCTTGGATTTCTCACCTCCAGAATTGTGAGAAAATAAATTTGTTATTTAAACCACTCAATCTTTGGTACATTTTTAAGGTAGCTCTAGTGAATTAATATACCATATATATTATATCTAATTTTCATGAGAATTTTCACACATTATTTCATTTAATGTCCACAATAATCCTAAGAGATTACCTACCACCTTAATTTTAAAAAATGAATAAACTGAGGTGCAGAGAGATTAAACTATTATATTCACTCTGGATTGCCCAGTTAGATGTTAAAGAGCTGTGGTTAAAATTCCAGCTCTTCTGACTCAAAATCTGTGCTCTCTTCCCTTTACATGTTGTCTTTCTGTGCATTTATCCATCCATCCCCTTGGCACAATGATGTAGTAATGGAGCATGATGGAAAGGAAGGCTGTGCCTGGCTCTATGCAAGTCTTCAAAGAACTCCCATTCTTGCTGAATGAGGCATGGGTTTGGTAAGATTTTATTTTTCAAGTAAAAAGACAGCCCATGTGAGCCAGATCTAATTATTAACATTCATGGACTTGTCCATAGGAAAGGCTAGAACCTAAAGTTTCCTTTGAAGAAGACGTTCTGGTTCATAATACCGAATACCTTGAGAAGACTTCTAGAGTTTCCTCTTCATTCATTAACTTAAAATGGAGCAAAGAGCTGTTGATTGTCTTCTGTATTTTGGGCACTATGTTTGGAACAAAGGATGGAGAGTGAATAAGACAGGTATGATACCAGCCCTCCCACAGATTCATTATCATAATCACTGAATTTGGTGGCATTTGTTTATTTGCCTGTGTTTGTCTTGCTTTCAGTTTCTTGACATGTCTCCCTTCTGTCTAAATGGAAAGCCCCGAGGTCACAGATTGTGTCTTATTTGCCTTTGTGGCTCCAACGCCCATCAGAGTGCCTGGCACATATTAAGAGCTCAATAAATATTTCTAAATTGAATGGGGATTCCAAATTTAGAGCTGATGAAGATGAATGAATGTCCTGTTACTTGACAGGAGTTCAAGTGACATTCTGAAAATTGCTGACGGCAGCTCGGCCTCTGGGTTCCACATAAATAAACACCCACGTTCAGATGGCTCACAAAGCGGCGCCACTGCGGAAAGACAAGCTCAGACACCAGATCGCTAGTCATTGCCTTCTTTTTCCTGCGCTTTCCGTCCTATTTTTGTTACGTACTATAACCTCATCACACTTTTTACTTTACTTTAAAAATGAATTATAGGAAATATGAAATGCACAAAATATAAGCTGTCTCATCTTTGTGCCATAATCTAGACATAAACATTGCTATATTTTTAAAACTGTATCCTTCAAGTCTTCTGTGCTAACAGTTATTTAAACATGTTCCTTTAGAGCGGGAGTCATACTATGCAGAAAGTCCTATAACTTGCCCCTTTCACAAAAATTTATTGAAATTATTGCCCCTTACCATTAAATATGCAAGTATGATTTAACGGATTTGAACAGACTTAATGGATTTAATGGGTAGTGTTTATTTTTCATTCATTTATTCAGTGCCTATCACTGTGGCAGACAGCAGAGTTATGAAGATTATTCAGCTCTGAACCTACATTTAAAGATTGTGTTATGACCTTTTGATATTTTTCTCCACTACATTAGATTACCCTACATTAATTTATTTCTTTGCTTAGTATTAAGTTTTCCAGTAAATATTATTTTTTAACATAACTTATATGGTAATTCCCACTTCTTCAATCCATTCTTTTATGCAAAATATTTATTGAGTATTTAATACATGAGAAAGCTTATTCTCAGCCATGGGAAGATGTCAGCAAGCAAGACAAAAGGTTTCTGTTCTCAGAGAGTTTGGTTTGTAGTTGGGAGGAGAGAGATAACAAAGGGGACAGAGAAAGTAGACTGTATTAAGTTAAGAGCTATGGACTAAAATAAAGCGGGGTTGGGGAATATAAAATTGTGGGAGAGGATGCAGTTTTATATAGGGTGGGCAGGACAGTTTTAGACAGAAGGTGGCAGTTCAGATGTGACCTTACGAGGGCAGAGAGCCCTTCAGGTGTCTGGGAAAAGAGTTTCAGAAACAAGTGCAAAGGCACTGAAGCAGGAATGTTTGCCTGGCTGGTTGGCGGAATAAGGAGAAGGCCTATGTAATGGAAGCAGAGTGACCATGGCAGGAGGGAAGGAGACGGGACAAGTCTAAGGGGATCACAGGGTTTTGGAGCAGTAGGTACATACAAGGGTAGTGGGAACTGCTGAAATTCTTTCCTAGATATTTTATCTTTCTCAGCACAACCAGACTTGAAGTTATCATTTGAAAGTGGGAGGAAAGAAGGAGGAGGAAAGTAGTCTTTGAAGGACTGCAGAAAAGGACTGAGAGATTCTTGGAGATGCAACTTCCTATCACCTCTTCATTGTCACTTTTCTTCTTGTCCCTGTCACCATCAGTCTGCCCTTCCCATTCGGTCCCACAGTACTTGGTGTGTGCCTCTTGCACAGCGCTCCCTGCTAATGCTTCCTCCACTGAAGTAACCACAGAACGGCTTCCATCACACAGCAAGTCACTATTAAATCTTTGTGACATGAACGTATTTAATTAATGTGTAGTCTTCAGGACCTGTCTGACCTGTTTTTATTTAGTGTGTGCATGTGCATGTGTGTGCGTGTGTATACAGTCTCAGCAACTAAGACCAAGCACGGATACCAAGATTTATCATCCAGCCTCACTAGAAAAATTTTGGACATTTTTAGAATTGTTTTGTTTTGTTTTATTTTTTTTTATTGCTGTTCAATTACAGTTGTCCCCATTTCCCTCCTTTACTCTCCCTTGCCCTGCCCAAAGCCTCTCTCCCACATTCAATCTTCTTCCACCCCACTGTCCTTGCCCACGGGTCCTTTATAACTTGTTCTTTGACTTGACCCTTCCCCTTTCTCCCACAGTTATCCCCACGCCCTCCCCTCTGGTCACTGTCAGTTTGTTCTTTATTTCCATGTCTCTGGTTCTTTTCTTCTTTGTTATTTTTTTAGAATCTAGAATTACACACCTTTGTAAGCAGCAATTTAAACTTCCCCCCAAAAAGTTGCATTAAGATGTTAATGAAGCACAAAAATCGTGAACCTAGGAGAGGCTTTAGAACATTACATCATCAATTCATTTAGTCTGTATAGACTAAATAATCCAGGGAATGGAAGAAAAAATAAGTTTTCTCCACACAGAAATTCCTGGTGATTTTTAGTTACAGCATGTTAAAGTGACCCAAGGGATCTACTTGCATTCAGAATGGAAGGGTGGCATCTTCTGTCAGGAACGCCTACCTTCGGTGTGGTACTGATGGAGCATGACATGCTTGCGATGGAGTGCCAAATATGGATAAAACTATTGTTCAGCTTCTTCTAAATCTAAGAAAATGTTTGTTGTCTTTCAGTCACTCAGCCATTCCATATTATTTATTGAGAGCTCTGCTTATTGTGACATACACTGAGACTATCTTAATGAATGAATATGGATTCTTCAAGTTTTCTTATAGCCGATGGAAGAGAACTAAAGTTTATTTATAATACAATATGAGGGGAACTTTTTAGGGGAAGTTTAGGGTGCAGTGGGAATACTAATAATGAGGGACCTAAATCAAAATTGAGGAAAACAAAGAATACTTTTCTGAATAAGTAACTACTGATTTCTTGTTTTGCATACACAGAGCTTGGAAGTTTCCATTTCTGTCCCAACAACAAGAAATAGCTGAACACACTGAAAAATCAGCGACTCCTTTTGGATCGATAAGGGAGAAGAGGACATGGGATAAATCACTGTCCCCAAGACTGGAGAGAGAGAGACAGGTGAATACAGGAAATCATGGCTTACCAGTGCAGAGACTCAGAAGAACAGGGACAGGAACCAATGCCAGGATGGGAAACTGAAACTGTGATTGACAAATTGGGGGAAGCTCACTGTGGGCAAGTAGGACAACTAAAAACTCCAGGGGACTCAGTCACAGGGAAGCCTGAACAATATTTTGAGATTAACCTGCAGGAGCTCAGCCAGGTTCTCACAGTAAATATGTAAGAAAAATCCCCTTGTGCTTCTGCCAAAGGGAGAAGAAAAGGAACCATTTTGCCATATGCCAGAGCATTGATTTTTAATAAGGCCCATCCCTAGGAAAAACTAGTTCTCCAGAGCCAAAGTTGCTGGACTATGATCAAGCCAAATTTACTGGGTGGCGGCGGGGAGCCAAGGGAATACTCAACTCCAGCCTGCTCTAGCCACCCTGTTCCACCTGAGCGGGGAGAAAATCACTGAGAAACTTTTGTGAAGTTCACAGTCCAGAGGCATAGACTCACTAAAAGACTGAGACATAACCATAAGCCTATAGAATGCTTCCCCTCCGCTCACACCTCTCTGCCACATTAGGGAAGGACTTTTGTAGCACTTCCTTTTACCCGGTATACCAGTCTGGCTATCAAGAAAAAACACAAAGCATATCAAAAGAAGTTACTATATTTTGCTGTGTATAATGCTCACCCATGTTTTTGGTCCAAACTTTCAGGAAAAAAATCTTTTGTTTTAATTTTTTAATTCAATTTTGTATTTACTTATATTTAGAAACAAAACCAATGATCATATTCCAGGCTATTCTTTTGCATATAGATATCACTATTGCTTTCTAGAGTTACACTTTTAATGGATGAGCATAAATAAAAGAATTAAAACATTTATGTAGATATGGAATTAGCACTACCCATGTATAATGTGCATCCTTATTTTTCCCTCAAAAAATTGGGTAAGAAAGTGCACATTATACATGACAAAATATGGTAACTTCTGAACTACAAACTAAAGAACAAATAGAAGTTAACAACAACAAAAAAAGATAGAAGTATGGTTTAAATAGGTAAGAATGCTCCAAGCAAAGAGAAGACTATATTCAAAGGTCCCAACTTAAGAAGGAACATGGTCCATCTGAGGAAATAAAAGTAGGCTGACAAAGCTGGAGTTAGAAGCAAGGAAAGGGACACTGTGGAAAGTACTGTAGAGATGAGCAAAATCTAGACTATAAGTCTTAAAGTTGGATTAATAAAGTTGGACCTTATTTTAAGAGCACTGGCAAGACTTTGAAGAGCTTTCATAAGGAGAATGACAAAATTAATTAGGCATGCAAAAATAACCATTCCATCTACATCAGGCAAGATGAATTGTCAAAGGTCTGGTGAGAGGCCGACAAGTAAGCAGGTGTTACAAATATCAGACAAGAGGTAATGGTGGCCTAGAATGTCAAGGAAGTTAAAAATAAATGAATGGAGTTGGGCAGAATTTAGCAAACAAAATCAACAAGACTTCATATGTAACTAGAAGTGGGTAATACGAGAGAAAGACACATGCCCTTTACCTGTCTGGCCAAACAGACAAATTAAAATACTATCAATGGAGATATGGGGAATGAGGAGTAGGTTTAGAAGAAGAGATATAACTTCAATTTTATAGGTTGAATTTTTGGAGGTTATGGAACATTTAAGACAATATGCCCTCTAGTCAATTAAACATATGAGTTTGAAGCTCAAAGGCAAAATACAGGTGAGAAGAATAAGTCTGGGGGCCTTAATCATAGACAGTAATTAAAACCACAGATGATGAGATGATCCAAGAAAAGGATGTAAAAAAAAATGAAAAACTGATGTTTTAGACATCTGTCTGATTTCCCAAGCCCCACTGATAGTTTTGATTATAAAAAAAAAAATTCTCTTCTGAATTGCGATTAAAATCCAAGCTCATGGCTCCTCCTCAGCCCATGTCCTCTGGACTCCTTGTCATATATGGTCTATTCTAATGCCTATTCACTATCAGGAACCTTTAGCATCTCCTGCTTTGTATGCAATCCCCAGACACCTAGGAGAAACCATAACATCAGGGCTGGTATCCAGTATTTTCAACAGAACCTCCTACTGGAGTGACTAGCCATGGAAGATCAGTGCACACCTTGGACACCTGCACAGAAGGGATTTGTTCCTCAAAGTTTCTGGTAATTCTTAGGAGCAGAACTCAAAGTAACTGCTCATAACAAGGAAACAAGAATCTTTCCTTTACTGAATCTTCTCAATGGACTTAAAAATTGCATTTCTTGACCTCTTCTCAACAGGCATTCGTGTTGAGAATTCTCATCAACTGAAAACAATCTCTTTCCATTATTTTTTGTGCCAATACATACTTCACAATTTACTGTGACCTCTCGAAAGACTTATCTATACTTTTATGATTCCCTCCTTCTCTGCCTGAAACTTACATTAAGTTATTCAGGGTTATTTACAAAATCTAGTTTTCTGTTTTTACTTCCTTAAATGATCTTAATGCACATTACCTGCTTGTCTTTCATTGACAACATTTGACTATGCACCAAGTCCTGTTGATTTTCCCCCTAAAATACCACTCGACTCTCTTCACTCACCTTTATCCTTTTCAACATTATCCCCCTTTAGTCACGCTCCCATCTCGTCTCATCATTGCCATTCCTGCTAGGTTAGTCCATGAGACATAGAGAGCAGGAGCTCCCGACTCCGTATAGAGTCTGTTAAAACAGCTATATTCATTTGAGTCTCCTTTTAAATTAACAAATGAATTAATAAGTTTTGAAAAAGTTAATTTTTTGTATTCTCCAATTGCCAATTCTAACCTATTTTGTATTTTCCAAGAGAGATGATTTTACTAACAAGTTGTATCACAAGAACAGCTCGGAAATGTATTATGAGTAATTGTATCTCAAGACAATTTACACTCTGGCATAAACAATCTCTTTCTGCCTTAAAGCTCCTTAGGAAATGATTCTATGGTAATATTAATTCCATTTCATAAAGCTCTGGTTGATGTCAATGAGATTATCGCCAACACTTCTTGTTAAATAATAACTCATTAATGTGGATATAAAGCATGTTTTGACAAGGCAGTATGATATTATTATTATTATTACTATTATTTATTGCGTCCAAGGCACCTCTCAGCTTGCAGGAAATTAGCTTTAATATCATATCGCAGCTCCTCTGGTTTTTCCTTTAATGGGCTTCCAGACAACAGCAGCCCATTCCCTCCCCTTCAGGATGGCTGAAAGAGACTGACTACTCCTGCTGAGCTAGTCTCTGTGAAGTGCGAAGTTTTTCATCTGATTTCTGTTCAGCCTCAAGCATTTAATTTGCAGTTTAGGAATTAGTAGAGGCTTTCCATGCAGATCAACAGGGGTAAAGGCTGTTAAGATTTGCCAATACGTATTGAAGAAAGCAGAGTGGGAAAGAGCCAGACAATGGCACTGGAAGAAACAGTACCCTGAGACCTGCAGGATGGAGTCTGCTTTTGCGGTTGGAGAGTGGGCTCGTCCTGCCCTGCCCTGAGACACCACCATGCTGTCTTCATGGAAGATCTCAGGTGCAGAATTAGTGCAAACACCTTGATTTCCTTCAGCTCAGGGAAATAAAAGGAAGCTTCTAACCAAAAGAAAGCAACTGGACAAAAGAGAAGAGATTCAAACCAAAAGAAATCAATTAGCCCCCACCAAAAGTTTCCTCAAACCCACCAAATAGTTAACCAAGATTTAGAGTTGTGAAATTTTTCATCATACAATGAATACATCCTCATTGTTGCCTGTTCTCACCTTCTGATGCATCAAGAAAGGTCAAATCATCCAAGCCCACCCTTCCATAGTTCCACCAATACAACACCACACTCACTCCTACCACGACGTTCTGCCTAGCAACCTTCCTTCTGTCTCCCAGATACCTAAATTCTACTTACCACTGTGGCTCAAACTATATACGTCCATACTCATACCTCCTTAGGAGCTCTCTGGACTATTCCAAAACCATACCATATCCATTTCTCATTTATTTTACATATATATGAGATATTTCAAAACCAGTAATGCATGTGTGACACTGATTGTATATACACTGTATCACTTCATTGTTTTGAATCATCTCACATATGCTGGCTTGCCTTTTGCAGTTGGATTTCAGAAAGATCAGACGCCTTCTCCAAGGGTCAAGTGCCTTGGATCTATTGCTAACTTGCTTCGAGACGTGGTCAAGACTGCCACAAAGTTACATAAAAAGTTTATGTAATTTCATGTAATTATATAAGAAACTGTTTTTCTATTACTTAAACTCCTCATTTAGCACCTTCACAAAGACAATGCTGAAGTGGATGAATCTATTTTCTTTTACAGTTCATATTTTTAATATATGATTCTGTTTCTCATATTTCCAACAGAAGTTTATATAATGCTGGATGCATTATAATTCCCCCATAAACAAGTGAATTTCACTTTGGTGGCTTCCTGGCTGGCTAGATAAATGGCTGACTAGATAGCTATCTGGATGAATGTATGGATAGATGGATAAAATGGAATAATGAAAGGATATTTGTATGAGCTATTTGAAAGGAATTCATTTCTTCTTGGCATCCAGTAGCAACTACAGATTGATTTATAACTGAGTACTTGCTATACTTAACATAGAACGTTATGAATGGAGCCCCAAGACTCTGCTGTGCTGGAGATATCACAGTACAGAAACTCTCTGCCTGAGAAATAAACTTCTCTCTGATCCATTTCCCTTTCACTGTAATGCCAAGAGTTTCACAGGTAAAGCCCAATACTGAAAAAGTCTTGCATCTGTAGCCAAGGAATAAAAAAAAAATTCCAAGCCATTTATTTTTTTTACAAGGAAAAGGTGCCCACTTTTTCCCATTCAACTATCGCATAATGAAAATGTCCCTCAGATATCATCAGAGTTGATTGAAACTCGTAACCCTCAAGCTCATTTTTCACCCCATTGCTGGCTGGTCTATTTTTCACTTCAACTTAGCCTTTTGACAAACCATATAAAAGAAAGGGTGAGAGAATGTCTCTGGTGTCAAAGCCTGCCTCTCTCTCTCTTTCTGGAGCACACCACGTCACGTAGGCAGGTGAGAAATGACCCTATTAGTGTTTCCAAGAACTAAGAATGGCCAAGACTTTCTAACAGGGCTATTTGCCTTGAACAAGTGTATTCCACAGATGGATAGTATCTGCCTGGCCTGTTAATGTGCAAAGCCACATATGCTATTTCGTCAGATCAGCCGGTAGAGCAGAAATAGGTCACCTTATGTAGTTTCTGATATTTAGACAATGAAGTCATGTAGATTCTATTAACTAGTTGAAGGACCACAACTTTATTTTTGAGGAATCTAACTAAGTCTGTTTGTGTTTCTTATATATACTTGCTACAGTCTTATATTAACTTTCAATATAGAAAGGAGTAATATAAGGGAATGCCAATAAGGGTCAACTGGATTTTTTTTCCAGACCACTTCATGTTCCATTGCATATCAGCAATCTTATTTTCCCTTAATAGGGTAGATAAGTCAATCCTCAGAACTTCTGGTATTCCCCCATTCACCCACTGACAAGAGAAGCTTGATAATCTTTCAATTTAAATAAAAACTCTGTTCTGGATCAGTGTTGGGTTCTCTGGTGGAAGCATTCCTACTTTGAGCATCAAGATGTCTATGCTGAAGTTGGACCCAAGGAGGAACACACCAAGGCACACATCATAATTACATTAGCCAAAATTAAAGATAAGGAGAGAATCTTCAAAGCAGCAAGAAAAAAGGGCATAGTTACCTACAAAGGAGTTCCCATTAGACTCTCAGTTGATTTCTCAAAAGAAACCTTACAGTCAAGAAGGGTCTGGAAAGAAGTATTCGAAGTCATGAAAGGCAAGGATCTACGTCCAAGATTACTCATTTAGAATACAAGGGCAGGTAAAGTGCTCCCCAGATAAGGTCAAGTTAAAGGAGTTCACTATCACCCAGACCTCATTATATGAAATGTTAAAGGGACTTATGTAAGAAAAAAGAAGACAAAAAATACAAACAGTAAAATGACAACAAACTCACAGCTATTAACAACCAAACCTAAAAAAAAAACAAAAACATAAACAAACTACACAAACAAGTATAACACTAACAAAATCACAGAAATGGAGATCACATAGAGGGTTATCAGTGAGGGAGGGAATGGGAAGGGAAAAGAGGAGGAAAGGGTACAGAGAATAAGTAGCATAAATGGTAGGTAGAAAATAGACAGGGGGAGGTTAAGAATAGTGTAGGAAATGTAGAAGCCAAAGAACTTATACGTATGACTCATGGACATGAACTAAAGGTGGGGGAGAATGTGGGTAGGAGGGGGTGTGCAGGGCAGAGGGGAATAAAGGAGGGGAAATGGGACAACTGTAATAGCATAATCAACAAAATATATATTTTTTAAAAAGGTGTCTACACTTATAGGACTCAGAGCCATAGAGTCTAAAAGCTAATGTCACTAGTAGCTAGTTAGGGGCAATAATAAGTGAAATGATCTCTATTTCTGTTCTTAAATTCCATGACCCATGTTCACATACTAGGCTCTGTGCTGCATTTTCTATACCAGAGCATCCCAGCATTATAAGGTGTGACCTCCAAGTTAGAGCTTACATGAGTTTCCCTTGACATTCTATCCTTCTGTAAGTTTGTCTCCCTGGATGAGGATATGAAAAGGAGTGATTCCTATAGATATCCTTGACTCATTCTTTCTCTGAAAACTGAGTTCCGTTTGCATGAGATAACATGATAAGGCATCCAATAAGTTTCAGGTGACATTCAGGCAGAAAAGAAAAACAGGCTAGAAGAAGCAAATACCAACTCAGATGTTTTTCAAGTTAGGATAAATTATTATTTCCTACCCGACAAATGGTGATTGGCCACAATTAACTTGTTACTGTGTGGCCTTTTTCTCCTATTAAGTCATGCCATTTGGGGGCCAGAGTCTGGTGGCTTTGCTTGCAGTTGAACGGTAGCAGGAGGGAAATCAGCCTTGGAAATGGAAGTGCATATTATTAAGCCGACACATGGTTTTCGTGGCTACTTAATTCACAAGCCTACTGAGCAAAAATTCTGGAGAGATGAAAGAGGAAATTCACTGTTACATGGTCTACTTCTTTTTAATCACTTCTGTCACAGGAAGGGCATTTAGTAAAAATTCATTTGGGAAACAAATATGGGGTGAGCAAAAGCAGGTTTACCTATGTGAGTACACAGAACAGTTTATTCGTGTATTATTATTTATTTATTTATTAATTATTGTAGCATTGATTTTTAGTATTTCTCTTATTATTATTACTGTTATTATTTTGTATCCTTACTTATGATTTATCTTTTAGGTAGTGATGGCTGGAAATTTAATGTATTTTTCTCACCCCTCTGTTACCAAATGCTGGGCCCACATCAAGAGATCTATCCCTATAGGGAACCTATCCATGTGGTAATGGCTTGTGTGGCTCAGCTCTGTTCTGAAAACAGACAGATGTGTGTTGACGTGCAGGAGACATCCACAAATGGGTCTCCCATGGGGAATCAGGCATGCATTGCTCCTAGGTCACTTTGAAACTTGCTCTTGCTAAAAATTCCCTCACCTGGGATGGAGACAGCAGAGGTTTACTGTTATCTGCATTAGACTTCCCAAGTATGAGTGTAAACAGCTCAGCCTTCTCCCCATTGTATTTGCAAATGACCTTTCTCTTTGAAGTGATTGGCAACATTCTTTCCTTTGTTTTCTATAAATAGTAACCACCTAGAATGAACCTGTACATAGTAAATGAGGACCATCCTTGATGTAATGTACGTAGAGTGTCAATAAAGGCTGTCCAGGTGAGCGGTCTGGGCCCTCTCTCTCTCCGAGAGAGTGGCCAAGCTATCCCTTTTCTCCACTGGATTCCTTTAGTCCGTGTGAATTTGTTCATCATTCATTATCAGTCTCTCATCCGGAGACATAGGATAAACATCAACAACACATGGTCCCATAGGACGGGACCACATCACATCCCTATAAGTCTTCCACAGCTATCCTTGCTATGAACTCTAGCTCCTTCCAAGTCCTTGGCCATTCCACCCAAATCATTATCTCCCTGGGAAGCTCTTTACCCTGCACTGTTTTTCAGTGCCAGACTGAGCTCAGAATGTATTAGCAGTCAACTTCCATTGGATGCCAACTTGTTATACAGATTTGTCTAAACAACTCCTGATTACTTTTTCTTCCCTGGACAACTGGTCACAGGTAACTCCTCAAGCCACTCTAATTAGACAGCAAACCAAAAGTAGTCCATTGACAATATGTACAATCCTGCATCTTCAATACTGTCTTGATTTGGATTCATACTTTAACATGATTACGAAAGGTTGCTAGACAAAACAAATCTGAAGAATCGATGGATAAAATAGGAAACATTTTATGATGAGCAGCTTGTGCTGCATGATCATTGGTCTTTCATAATTAAGTGTTTTTCTTAGTTTCTTAGAGGAGAGAAAAGCTATTTTGTTAAGTGATAGGAATTAAAATTAGAGGATAGTGCAGTTTTCTCCAAAATCATAAAGTCCTCCACTGGGAATCCATTACTAGAGCACATCACAGGAACCATATAACACCTCCAACCACTCCCTTGCAAATACCAAGTACTCCTGGGTCTCTCCATCCTAGGAGTCAAGTGGTAGTACTGTTTGCTCATTCTCATACAGGAACATCTTTTTATCTTCTAGTTTCCCATCCCCAAATCAGAAGGTTGTCAGGTCATCAGAGCAGCATACCAAAATGTGGTTCATTTTGCTCTCAAAATTCACAAAAGCACACCAATTACTGAGTATATTTCTTAGTATGGGGCAAGCCAATATTCTCTACTTTGCATGTGATGTCCCAACATGTCCCTTAGGTGTCACATATTTATAGTGAGCTTTATTTCTAACCTTATTATGATCACATGTCACCCCAAAACATAGAATACCAGCCACTTTCTGTTTTCTAGGTCCTATCGACATAAGGTCATCATTGAATTCAATCTGCATAGTGTCCTATGGGTTGGAGAGATACTCAACACATCAGCAGACTACATTGAGATACAAAGCTAAAAAGATAACCTAATCCTGGTACATTATAGCAAAGGTATACTGCCATCGTAGTCCAATGACCACAGAGAACTCCACGGTTTTCAGTTTATTAGGATAAAGGAAAATTATCAGGTTAATAGCTATATCAAGACCAATGGCTATTTTGAATTTCTCAAATGAAGATACTCTATCTAGAATAGTAGCTTCAATAGTCACCCTCTGAGAAAGTGTGGGAGCTAGGGAGATGTTCCATGTAGGTCTCCCTTCAAGGAAGGATTTGTCACTGTCCTGCAAGGTGACAGCTTCCAACTGGTAGCACCTTCAGGTTCATTTTCACTGAGTGGAGATTATATTCTACTCTTCTCAGGGTAGCCTTGGTCAGTGACTTAGCAAGGTGATGGGTGGAAAGATAGCCTAACCATTGTTGCCCAAGTGGGACCTCACTAATGAGAAAGTTTTGCCCTGGAGCTCCCTGTTGGGTTGGCAGAAATTTTTGTGAGATTTGCATCAGGTCTTAGGGATTCTTTTGCAAGATCCTGCTGCCTCTTCCTTTCTTTTCATAGATGTTATGGAGCAATAAGCCTTTTGCACTTTAAATTTCATCTCTACCTCTGTTTCCTAAAGAATCTAACCTGTAGCAGGAAGTATGCAATAGTTTGCTCTCTTTTTTTCTAGAAACTACCTATCCTTTGCACCCAAGCTAGAGACTTAAAGATTTTTTTAAAAATGGAAATCATCCTCTCTTCACTTTTAAATTGTTTGGTGATGGCACAAGCTGTCATGCTTTTCAGAAGTGAGATCTTGGTTCAAAGGTGCTATTTTGGTATAAGGGGATAGCAACCTGTCTGTCTTCTTTGTCCTTCCCTGCCATAACAATTCCCACTCTGTGGATCATGGCATCTCTGCAGGGACTCCACTAGGTACTGAGTCTGCACCAACTAGATCTTCAAGAACTTGGAAAGAGAACAGGGTTATAATACTTTCATTTTATACATTCCCCTGCTTGATCTTGGCATTGTCTTTTTTCTATGAGTTCTTTTTGGGAGGTTAGGGTGGGTTTTTATTTGTTTTGTTTTTTTTGTCCTTAGCATTACAGGTTACTCTCAAATGTTTGGTGGTCTTCAGCACTTTGTTCCTATTCAAGATTGAAACTGAAAAAGTCTATTAGCGATGTTTCATGTGCAGCCTGCCCTTGACAAACAGTGGCCTTCACTACAGGATGATTTTTGTTGAACTGTTTCATAGAAAGGACACCTAACTGTCTATTTCTACAGATTTTTTTTTTGAGCTAGTCAGTCTACCTGGAGATGAAACATTTGTCCTTCTGCTTGTAAGGATGAGACCTGGCTGCCAGCTTTCTGGAAGCCTAGCAGGGGAAGGGTGTTAGTCTCCTGTTTCCCTGAATCACTTTGATTTAATGCTGTGCCCACATCACCAATATCAGAGCCTCTTGGCTCACCCTCTCCAAGGAATCAGTCTCCTGGTTCTTTCTGGGGTGAAAAAGAAGATATAAGTGTCAAAACAATTCTTCTATAGGCTTCTAACCAATGTTATGGTTTTCAGCACACATCCAGACTGTTTTCAGAGGTATTTTCCATCTTTAATTCCTTATTCATTGTGTAGTCCTGTGATGGTAATCCCCTTGCTTTGGGACTCCCTGGCTCGCTGGTTTCCGTTTGTTATCTGGCCTGCTAAATCACTTGCTAATCACCAGACATTATTTCTGTCTTCCTTTATTGTTGTCCTGTGGTTTATAGCTTACTGAACTATCCAGTAGGGTTCAGACTGTAAACATCAGTGTCCCATCCACTGTGTGAAGTAGAAATGTCCCCTGCTTATTTTTGTCACTCATTCCAGAAATAAAGTTCCCCTCCCAGGCATCAACTAGGTGTACTCTTGAGCCTTAGCTGCTGGAGTTCACAGAAAACAAATCAGAATGGCCTTGAAATGGGTGTGTCTCAGACTAAAACAACAGAAGCTTTAAACAGCTAAGATTTTAAAAACTTAGTAGGCAAAGGTGTTGAAGGAGGAAAAGGGACACCTATTACACTCTCCACTGCTCTGCTACTCAGGCCATCCCATTCCAGGCTGCTCATAAGTGAGCTGAGTCTTCCTGAGCTTGCTCTCCATCAGACTTTACCCATTCAAACTTTGTCCCCAAGAAACTAGCCTTAGTAAGTATAATTAATAAGATGTTAATAATGAGAGTTCCAATGACAACAACTAGATTTTTATCATCAGACCTTGGAACAACATCTTTTTGTGATGTTAATAAGTGATATCAGAAAAATGTCTCATTCTCAAATTAATTTGATAAACTCTTAGTAAAATGAATATGAAGAGTCTTCTTCTTTGGTGGGACTTCTCAGATTCTTCTAATATACTGATGTTAGAATGGAAATAAATGTATGTAAAAAGAAATGATAGACCACCAGAGGTGAAAAAGGTAACAAGGGCTATTTAAGCTAAAATCCTAACGCCACAGTGATGTAAGTCAGGTCTACTGTGGAAG
>VMDR010020479.1:0-17534 GCA_007922815.1 Macrotus californicus
CAAACCAAATAGGAGCATTTTTTTAAGCACAAGGAATGACAGCAAAATATAACAAAAAATTTATCATTGGGCTTCTGATAAGATCTTTTCATTTATAATAAGTTTTGCCTATTTATTTTGTCCTCTTCTTCCTCAATTCACTCACCTAGCAATATCTTGAATAGGAAAAGTGAAGATTTTAGTGCGTTTTAATTGAAATGTTTTTCCCCCCTTTTAGTTAATGGCACCAAAGGGCTTTCTGTCAATGATTTCTACTCTGGTTTAGAAAGCTCAGGATGGCTTCGCCACATCAAAGCTGTCATGGATGCTGCAATCTTCTTAGCCAAAGTAACTCTTCATTGCTTATATTTGGTTTGGGGTTTATAATGGTTGGGAAGGAATGGATTTATTATGTTGAGTGCTGGTATCTTTTCCAGTCGGATAATTTTCTTTTTTAAGATTTTTAAAATTTAGAGAGAAGGAGAGGGAGGGAGGTAGGAAGAGAAACATCAGTATGTGGTTGCCTCTCACGTGCCCCCTACTGGGGACCTGGCCTGCAACCCAGGCATGTGTCCCAACTGGGAATTGAACCCTTTGGTTCTCAGGCCAGCAGTACTCAGTCCACTGAGCCACACCAGCCAGGGCCCAGTCAGGTAATTTTTATTATGTTTTACCTCTTTAATGAGGTTCACTTAGTTTAAGCTGTATCATGTAGCACTTAAAATTTTTTTCAGGCACTTTGAAATAGAATTTTTGTTTTTGTTTGTTTGATTTGTGTTTTATCTTTGTTTTTGGAAATTATGTTGTGACAGCATTATCATTACAGTCCTTCCTCTTCTTTATGATGCAGTTCTTAATGGTTTTTGAGTAAGTAGAACTTATTGATTCATTTAAAATGTATTCTGTTAGAGTCTAAGTATGTGACCTTTCTTTTCAGGCAATAATGGTTGAAAATGCAAGTGTGTTGGTACATTGTTCTGATGGCTGGGATAGGACTTCCCAGGTTTGTTCCCTTGGCTCTCTTTTATTGGATTCCTACTACAGGACAGTCAAAGGATTCATGGTAAGGAATTATTTGGCTAGAACAGTGGTGCTCCCAAAGGAGTGATTTTGTCCCCCCAGGAGACTCTGGGTAGTATAAGCAGACAGGTTTGATTGTTGTAGTGAGCAGAAGCGGTGCAGCCAGCATCTAGCTAGCAGAGTCCCAGGATGCTCTGAAGTGCCCTCCAGTGCACAGGGCAGCCCTACTGCAGAGTTGGTTATCCGGCCCACGGTGTCAGCAGTGCCGACGTGGAGAAACGTTGAGTCAGGCTGATTTTCATTTGCGCCACTTCTTTGACAAAAAATTTTAGATTTAAAAGTTGTTTTTTCCTAAAATGTTACAAGATAAATACTCAGTGTTTTCCCCTCATATTTATCTAACAAATGTAAGTAATGAAGTAAAACAAGGCATAAATAAGAGTACTTAAAAATTATAATTCTAGAAGAAACTTTCTATTTCAAATTCCTTCATTTGTTAATTGTAGTTAAATGGTAGGAAGATTAAATTTCTAATTGAACCTATTTTCTGCTTTGTTCGGTTTTGTTTTGTAATGTATGATCAGATTAACTCATCTTTTCAGAATTTATGTCTTAACTCATGGCAAGTAGTAAGTGAAGAGATGTGAGAAAGTTTTCCTTAGTTTAGAATTGTTAAATACAGTACCCTCTTAGAGCAAGGGAAGGTTTGGCATCATTCGGTCCCTTTTAACAGCAGTACGTTGTGGCACTAACACGTTGAATCTGGGAAGACAAATGAAAGTGTTGTTAGTAAAATAAAGTTCTGCTTACTTAGTGAGTGTAAGATAGGAATATTTTCCTTGCAGTGTTTGGCTTTAATTGTTTGTTAGACACCCAAATGAAATCATGTGATACGTGACCAGGGACAGTGTGAGAGCTTCCCAGGCAAATGGAGCAGTAAAAGCTAAAGGGTAGCTCTGGTAGGTGACTACAGGCAATGTGAGGTGGGTGGGATTGGAGGTGGGGGGTTGGGGGGGGACTTGGTTGCAGAAGAGTGTAGTGGCATGGCGGCCTGAGGAAGAGAAAAGGAGAATTTGGGTGGTGAGAGCCAGTAGAGGGCTTTAAACAAAGGAAACGGCAACAAGCTTCACAAGAGATGGTTTGGTGTCTTGAAGGAAGAGGAGAGAGGGGATGAGGTGAGGAAAGCAGTGTAGGAACTGTGGGGTGAACCGAGAGCCGGCACGAAGGCCGCACCACAGGGACAGAGGGAGGAGGTGACGCGCCAGCCTGCGGGGTGTTGAGACAGGAGGGTCAGTAAGAGTTGTGCACGGACAGGAGGGTTTCCAGGCCCGGGACTCGGTTGTCAGCATGAGTGGTGCTGTTCTGCTCTTCACTGAGACAAGCAGAGGAGTACGTTTAGTGAGAAGGATTTCAAGTTTTAGATGTCAGCGTGTAGGAGAATGGCAGAGGGCTTGCAGTAAGACCTGAGGCCACAGCCTGAAGGCCACGTGCCCAAAGTCACACGGGTGTGAAAGTGGTGACGCTGGAACTTGAGTCCATGCAGTGTGACTTCAGAAACTGCCTCTTCTCTCGTCCCGTCATATGGCCTTCTGAGAGATTTAAGACCCAGTCAGAGAATCTGAAAGTGGCAGTTTGGACACTGTGAAAGGATGTACTTGGTGATTGTGCATGAAATTATATGTTAAATATTAAGAAGATACGTTGTTTGGGCTAGTCATACTGAAGAAAATTAGAGCCCTATTATTTAAGTAGAGTTAATGATAGGAAATGATACTCCGTTTAAGAGGTTAGATATCAACATTGAATTTGAATAGAGACTTTTCACTGGTCTCTTTACCACTTTTTCAGTGTTAGATAGGTGATGTACAAGTCAGTCAAAAGGTTTAAAACAACCCAGTCTGCCACCCACAGTTCACCACTGTTAACCTTGATTTTCATTTTCCTAGCCTTTTTTCTAGGCAGATCATCATTCTACATAAAAAAATGTAAATGCAACAGTGCTTTGTAACATACACTCTTTACTTAAAATGCAATAAGTACAATAGAAATAATTTACGTTGTAACACTCCTTGTTTCTCTTTATGTATCATCTTCACTGTGTTAAACCTACCTCTCTCTAATCTAGGTTCTTGCTCTTTTGCCTATAATCTTAAAATTTTGTTTTGTTTTGTTTGCAAAGTATAAATGCTATTTTTAAGACAGTAGGATTTAATCCATTCTAAACAAAAAATTATAAGTAGTTATAAAATGGATTTTACTTTTTTTCATTAAGGTTTTAATAGAAAAGGATTGGATCTCCTTTGGACATAAATTTTCAGAGAGGTGAGTCACAGTTGCACATTTATGTATTTTGTAAAAATAGAAAAAATAGTTTAGAGTACCTAAATGTTTCTGTTTTTCATGAACTTGCTTGTCCAATGGGAGGTGAGAATGCAATACAGCTTTTTTGTATGAAGACTGATTTAATTTTTTTGTCATTTCAATTCTCAGACCTTTGTTAATTCTTATGGCAATTTATTACCTACTTTCCTGTTTGTTCGGATTTATAGTAGGTAGAAGATTCTTTAAAATTATGGTTCAAGAACTCATAAGTATAAATGTTTCAATTAAAACATTAGTTTTTTTTTATGTCAATGGCACAGTGTTTTAGGACTTTTTTTGATGTATGTTTAGCTTTAACATCACCTGAACAATTGATTTCTTTCAGAGGCATTTTTAATAGCTTGTACTTTTCTGGGGGGGTTAGGTGTGGCCATTTGGATGGCGACCCGAAGGAAGTCTCACCAGTGTTTACTCAGTTCTTGGAGTGTGTGTGGCATTTGACTGAACAGTTTCCACAAGCCTTTGAATTCAATGAAGCGTTTCTTCTTCAGATCCATGAACACATTCATTCATGCCAATTTGGAAACTTCCTTGGAAATTGTCAGAAGGAAAGAGAAGAACTCAAGTAAGATGGTTTGATTTAAATGAGCTCTTTTTTTTTTTCCTTAGCTGAGGTCTAACATAAATTGTAGTTGAACTTAGTGAAATACTTTGACAGTATGAAATAGAACTGAATTTTTTTCCTGCCTAGGTGTATTTTATTTTACTTCATTTCATTTCATTTCATTCTTTCTATCTGCGTTTTTCCCTCCCCTCCCCTCCCCTCTTTTTAAAGCAGTCCCTTTAACATTCTTGCAATACAGGTTTGGTGGTAATGAACTTCTTTACCTTTTTTTTTTTGATCTGAGAAGCTCTTTAGCTTGCCTTCAATTTTAAATGATAGCATTGCTGGATAGAGCAGTCTTGGTTGTAGGTTCTTGCTTTTCATCACTTTGAATATTTCTTGCTAATCCTTTCTGTCCTGAAATGTTTCTGTTGAGAAATTGGCTGACAGCATTATGGGAGCTCCCTTGTAAGTAACTGATTGCTTTTTTTCTTGCTGCTTTTAAGATTCTCTCTTTGTCTTTAACCTTTGGTATTTTAATTATTAAGTGTCTTGGTGAGGGCCCTTCTGGGTTCATCTTAAATGGGACACTCTGTGCTTCCTGAACTTATGTGACTTTTTTCTTCACCAGGTTAGGGACATTTTCAGCCATTATTGCTTCAAATGAGTTCTCTATCCCTTGCTCACCACTCTCTTCTCTTTCTGGTACCCCCATGATGCAGATGTCGTTACATTTGATGTTGTCCCAGAGGTTTCTTACATATTCCTTATTTTTAAAAATTCTCTTTCCTTTTTGATGCTGTGCTTGGGTGTTGTATTCTTAATTTCTGATTGGCTATTTTTTATGGTTTCTATGTCTTTTTTAATCCTTACTATCTCTTTAGGTTCTCACCGAGATCATCCATTCTTCCCCTAAGGTTCTTGAGTATCCTTAAAACCATTGTTCTAAACTCTGCTTCTGGTATTTTGGTTGCTCCCATTTCATTTAATTCTTTTTCTGCAGATTTCTCTTATTCTTTCATTTGGGGCATATTTCTTTTTCTCCCCATTTTATCTCTGTGTATTAGGTAGATCTGATGTGATTCCCAAACTTGTTATATCTTTATGACGTAGCTGTCTTATTGGGCTCAGTGGCACAGTCTTCCAGATCACCTGAGCTCCACGCAGCAGGAATGTTTCTTGTGGGTTATGTGCTCTCCTGTTGTAGTTGAATCGTGAATCCTGTTGGCCCTTTTGTGGGTGGAGTTAACCCTTCAGGATGGCTGTCTATAAGGGTGAACTTCAGTCACTATACATGAGCCACTGTACAGGGGCTGCCCACTGAGGTGGAGTTGCTTTGGGCAGGCTCTGGTGCCTGCTGTAGTCCTGCTTGTGTGGCTAGTTGGATAGAGCTCTGGTGTGGCTTTATAGCCCACCACTAGTTGTGTTGGTTCTGGATTTACTTGGGTGGGATTCAGGTACAGTTTATGTCAGATGTTGTGTGTAACCAGCCTTGGGCTACCTATCTGGAGTTACCATGCCATTCACTGTTTATGGCTGCATCTGCCGGGCCGGGGGGAATGTGGGAGGAGCCAGTCTGTGTACAGTGGTCAGCTTCTTCCAGTTTAGAGCTGGGGAGGTATGTAAAAGGTCGGGGGCTCTCTGAAGTCTGCCTCCATAGGTCAGCCACTCCACTTCCCCCTAAGGTCGCCTGGTCTTCCTCCAGAGCCTTCTGCAGAAAGACTGTGCAGTGGGCCCAGTCTCTGACCCACAGACCCTTGCACAGGTGGTGAGCTTGCTATGGCAGGGAGACCAGGGTCAGGAGAACCAGGCTGGTGTGTCCCCTACTTGAGGGCCATGTGGTCAGGCACTCAGTGAAGGGAAAGTGGGCCCTACTTCAGAACCAAACCACTCAGTCTCTGCCAGTCTCCAACTCGTTCCCCAGGAGCAGCGCACCGCAGGTTCAGGTCAGGTGCAGTCTTCCGTCCACTCTACCAGAGCAAGTTCAACGGAGAGGAGCCATTGGGACTCTGGGGAGGGTGGGGAGAGAGATCAAAAGAGTCTTTCCTTGGGGTAGTACCAGCCAAGCCTGCAGATGGTCGCAGAGTGACAGCCTTTGTGGAAGACACACTTTTAATGTCCCAACTCAGAGCGGCCGTCCCTTCCTCCCCTCGGAACTGAGCTCAACAGGGCGGAGCCACTGGGACTTGGGGGTGCAGGTCCAAAGTCTCCCGTTGGGGGTGGTGCTGAGAAGCCTGTAAGAGGGGTGGGTACTTTTTTCCCTTCCCAAGATAGCTGAGCTTGCAGGGGAGCTAGGAGTGGACCCCCTGCAATGTAGTCACACAGCCTAGCACCTGCCCATTTGACTCCTGGACCAAAGCCTCCCTGGGATATGATGCTCCAAAAGTCCCATCTCTGTAGGGCACTGTGATCCCCTTGTGCAACTTAACTCAGCAGGGCGGGGCCACAGAGTCGTAAGGGCAGGCCAGGTGATTTACAGATTGGAGGAGGGCGCCGGCTATGTGTCTGAGGTGGGGAAGAGTGGTCCTCCTTCCAAAGCTGTGCTGTTCAGTCACTGAGTTTCTGCCAAGAGCCTCTCTAGAAAAAGAGAACTCCAAAGGTCTCTGCTAGGAGACCCCTCTGCAGGGCCTGAGCACAACAGGGTGGAGTCACCAGCAGTTGGAGAACCAGGCAGTGCGTTGCCCTGGCTGGTGCTGTAACACAGGAGTGCTCAGCCCTGGGAGGTGGTGTCTGAGTCTCTACCAGACTCTCTTCTCTTAGGTGAACTGAATCCCCGCCGATTTTCACCACCAGATTCTGTGTGTGCTCCCCTTCCCATCTCTGTTGCTCTGGGTTGGGGATCCCTATGAGGGGTTGAGACCCGATGCTTCTGGCGGCAGGGAGTGTTGAGCGTAGAGATCTCCCTCTGGCTTTTCAGCCACTGTGCATGGGTGTGGGGGCCAGCCCTTTCCACGTCTCCACTCTTCTTACCGGTTTCTGAGTGGCTTCTTCTGAAAACTCTACAGCTTAGCTAGCCTTTAGTTGGTCGTTCAGGCTGATTGCTCTGTAATTTAGCTGTAAATCCAGTTTAGTGCTGGGAACATGGGAGTGTAGCTTCCATTTATTCTGCAGCCATTTTGGATTCCTAGAAGTACATTTTTTGGTAAAGATTTTATTGCCTGTGTTTCTGACGCCAGGTATGCTCTGAGTATCTCTCACACCCTCAGGGTAATAGTAGAAATACGTTATTAAAAAGATACAGAAAATATAGAGAGAGAAAAGTACATGTGTCATAAGCATGAAGCTTAATAAATCTTTAAGCCATTCACTTGTGTAACCAGCACCCAGAACAAGAAAAATTACCAAACCTGAGAGACACCCCTTATGCTTCTTTCCAGTCTGAATATATACATATATATATATATCTTTATTTTATTTTCTAGGAAGTTTTGGCTACTAAGTTTTAAAGTGTCTTAAAAGATTTAAAAACTATTGGGTAATTTAAGGTAAGATGAAGCCTTTTAGCCCTCCTCCCATTCTTTGGGGAAATAAGTTTACCTATTTGGCTGTCGTGTATATCTGTTTTTCCCTAACTAGTCTTTCGGATTAGGTGCTTCTGGCTAAATTGTAATGTATGGGAGAGCTATCTCATAGTCCTTAGCTTCTCTGTTTAGGTTTCTCACAGTAGTCAGTCAACAGCAGTTACAGATTTTGAACATCCAGGTGACATGTTAGGCTAAATCTGGTGTGGTGATTTGAAGACAGCCGGATGCTATCATTCCCAGCAGAGTTGGAGGCGGAACTGGGAGCATGTGGACGAATCTGAAGATGTGTAAAGGGAATAACAGGTGAAATAGAGGACGGCAGAGATAAACAAATCGGAGAACATTAGGACTTTAGCTCTGTGCTATAACGTCTCAAAGGGGTTTTTTCATAAATAGGAGAGGTGACTTGGAGTACAGAGCTGTTTTTTAGGAAAAAACAGTTCTCATTTAGTGTCAATCATCCTCATAAATAGGAAGATGTAATAAAAGCACATATTTTGTAGTAGCTCTCTAAGAACATATGTCTTGGTTATCGTAGGCGTCATGGAAGAAAGAGCAGATTCTCCACCTTTCCCTCTCTATCCCTGTCTGTTTTATGTTTGTTTGGTAGGTACTTCCTAAACCATTCTGCCCTTTACCCACCTGCTTTACCTACTCACTGTTTGGTTTGCAGTGTGATTGGCATTTTTGAGTGTTTGAAGAATGTCCTGATTTTTCCTGATTTCCTTTGTTGGTACCACGCACGCTTGAATTTGTCCCTGCCATTACAGCACAGACGTGAGGCTAGGAGAATGAGGCCACGTGGAAATACAGTGCCATTCTCTATGTAGTTGACCCTTGAACAGCGTGGAGGTTAGGGCACCAACCCTGCACAGTTAGAAATCTGCATATACTTTAATTTGGCCCTCTGCCTCCATGGATTTGAAAGTGCTGTTTCTGGTCATGGTTCTCTGAGTCTGTGTGAGTAAAACCCAGGAATCCGAGGGGCCAGCACTGTGTGCATTGAACCCGTGCATTTCGTGGACATGTGTTGGGCCTGTGCAGTTCAAACCTGTGTCATACAAGGGTCAGATGTGTGTGTGTGTGGTGATTTGAAATAGGTGTGACAGACACCAAGATTGTGAACTTGTGTGACTTAACCTCTTAAAGTGGGTGGTTGGGGAGAAAACGATACACCTGTGTTGCGTTCGATAGACATGGCTTCATCCACGGTTGTGAGTGAAAGTGGAGAGGAGGAGCACGCAGTTCAGAGAGAAGGTGACATTAGACTGTGGGTGGGAGAAAAAACTGAAACTTAACTCTGCTTGGAAAACAGTTGTTTGGTTTATAAAGCTGAGCATTGGCATCTACGAGAAAGACACTTATGTTTCTCTCATTATGTAAGATTAAAGGAGAAGACTTACTCCCTGTGGCCGTTTCTGCTGAATGACCAAGAGAAGTACTCAAACCCTCTCTATAGTTCCCAGCCTCAGAAATCTGCCGTTCTGGAGCCAAATACAGTATCTTTCAATTTTAAGTAAGTTGGCATCTTTAAATGTTTATGTTCTGTTTTTTTTTTTTCTCACATTTATTTATTGAAATTTTTCTTTTTTTGGTCATAAAGGTTTTGGAGAAACATGTACCACCAGTTTGATCGAACACTGCATCCCAGGGAGTCAGTGTGTAACATAATTGTGAAAATGAGTGAGCAAAATAAACAGTTAGAGAAAGACATTAAAGACTTAGAATCTGTAAGTATTCAGAATTATCTAACGTAATATATTTGGAATATTAAATTAGTTTACTTCCTTACTTGTGTTCTTGGTGTGAATTAGTATATGAGGAGGGATCTAAAAGCACCAAAATTTACTTATAAAAAGTTGTGTATTTATTCTACATGTTTACACTGCAGTCCCCTTCAGAGTACTTTCCATTCGATGCAATGCACCCATCGAGACTTTCTTCCACTGCTCAGAACAGTGTCTGAACTCGTCGATTTGGATGCCGTTTAGTGCTCCTGCCGTTTTTTGTTTCACCCCTTCTCCATTGGCAGAGTGTTTCCCTTTGAGGACTTTTCTCACTGGGGAAACAAAAAGGTCTCTCGGGCTGAGATCGGGGGAATAGGGAATGTGGGCACGGGGGTCATGCCATTTTTGGTCAAAAACTGCTGAACACTCAGTGAGGTGTGGGCAGGCGTGTTTATAAATCACCCATCATGAAATGGGCAAACGTGTTGGAAGAGGCTTCAAAAAAATTCACTGAAGCCAAACACAGCCTTTCACAACAATACCAGCTGGCACACTGAGCCGGATGGGTTCTTAGAACACTCACCTAGCGGGGGAAGCCTGCCCTGCAGAAGATAATTCTGGTTTTTGGGGGGTCCCCCTTATATAGAAACCTTATATGTACACATGGTTGCCTGAAAGTCAGATCTCTACTTTGAGTAGGTTAGTTTGAATCACTTCCCCTCAATTTTAAAATATACTGAAATATCTAATGTATATAGAAAAGTAGAGATATAAGATAATAAATGTTGGGGTCAGGTTGTTCATGTTTTTGTTTTAAGAAATGAAACATGATATATTTGAAGATGCTTCTACTCCTCAGGCTTCCCCCACCTACTTTCACTTAATTTGCTGTTAATTATTGGGAACAGGTCTACTATGTAGGTTTGTATCCACAATTTATAATACAGTTTTGTGTGATTTAACCGTTTGAGTCCCAGGGGGTATTGTCAGCAGCGCGATTGCGCTGCTTGGGACTCAAACGGTTAAAGCACCAAAGAATATAGTTTTTGTATGTGGTGTAAAGGGTGACAAGCAACATGAATGTGTACGCACCCTTCATTCAGCTAGGAAACTACATGTTTTATTTATTTGCTTTTTAAAGATTTTATTTACTTTTATTTTTGGAGAGGGAGAGGGAGGGAGAGAAAGAAAGGGAGAGAAACATCAATGTGTGGTTGCCTCTTGTGCGCCCTCCACTGGGGACCTGGCCTGCAACCCAGGCCTGTGCTCTGACTAGGAATCGAACTGGCAACCCTTTGGTTTGAAAACCAGCACTCAGTCCACTGAGCCACACCATCCAAGGATGGAAACTGCATGTTTTAAAAATACATAGAGATAAACTTACTGTTGTGCTTCATTTTTCTCAACATTGTTTTGAAATTTATCCATGTTGATACGTGTGTTTTAATACATTTGTTTTGGTAATAACTACTGTATATTAATATCTTGTATGAGTAGGTCACAGTCTGTCCATTTAGCTGCTGAACATTTTAAGTGTTTTTAGTTTGGGGTTTCTGTGATAGCAAGTGAAGTTGAATGACTTTCATATGTTTGTTGGCCAATTTGGTTTTTCTTTTCTGTGAACATCCTATTCAAATCCCTGCTCGTTTTTCTGTTGGCATACCTGCCTTTTTCTTACTGATTTGAAGAATTCTTTATATACAGACACTGATTCTTTTTAGTTACATATATCACAAATGGCTTTGTCCAGTCTGCTCTTCTCCTTTCCACTTTATTTATGGTATGTTGTGTACAGATGCTTTAAATTTTAATGTAGCTAATTTTTCAAGATTCAATTTTGAGTTGTACCTAAAGAGAGCATTTTACAGAAGTGTGTTTTCTTTCATCTGCCTGTTTGAACATGTACTGTGTGCAGTTAGTCATTTTTTTCCAAATTTGTATTTGTTCTAGAAAATCAGTAAACACAAAAATGAGGAAATTGATGGAGTTCTCACCAAGGAGTTGTTACATTCAGTTCATCCCGAATCGCCTACCCTCAAAACCTCCCTGTGCTTTAAGGAGCAAACTGCGCTGCCCGTGAATGACACTCTCCGAACTCTAGAGGGCAGCAACCCGGCGGACAATCGCTACAGTGAGTGCGCCGAGGAGTTCTCCAAGTCCAAGCCTGCTGTGGTCCGCCTGGAGTATGGTGTGGCCAGAATGACCTGTTAGACTCAGAGTATTTTCCGGACTAACTGTAGCGCAAGAAATGGTTTGTTGGGAGGAAGAGCTGTGCGCATGACCAAGAGGACTTTGTCGAATGATGACCTTAGAGTTGGACAGTCGGTTACTAGTTCAGAGAAGGATGGTAACTGCTCTAGTGACAGAGACAAGTCGGCGTAACTGCCTTTCCAGCAAGGATGACTTTCAGTTAAGAAACAAGGGATGTCGGCAGATTTACTCAGAACACAATTTGCGTTGTATACTAGCAAACTGACATTTCTATGTCTTATATGTTAATTATAACAGGAATAGCCTTACTTCAGTGTAATTTAACCGCCAGTAAACAAGACTTGACAAGGCAGTCCCTTAATAATTGATAGGGCAAGTTCTTTCGATTATGTAACCACGTAACTATGAACATTTACATATTTTGCCTGTTCGTGATGTTTAATGTTGAAGTGCCATGAAACAAATTTCTAATAAAGACTTAAAATCTCAGTTTATTCTTCACTCTCAGGTTTTATGGCCGAGAGCAGGGTTTCCTGTTTGGTTTCCTCTGTCACCCTGTCCTGTCCGTGTGGGCCTTGCGTGCTGCAGCGCCCCGAGTGGGGCGCCTGCTGAGTTCATATTTAGCGCATCCGCTTCCACGGTCGGAATCAGTGAAAGTGCGGCTTTTGTTCTGATTACAGTTTGCTGAGTACTGCCTTTGAGGACTTGCTGTTTATAACATAGGTTATTGATTTTTTTTTAAATATGAAGCACATTTGACTGTCTTTTGTGTACGGACCACTGCACTGGTGATTCTTATTTTGTGGTTGGCTTTATTCCTTTGATAATTATGTAATTTTACAAAATCTAAAGTTCTAAAACTGTTCTTAGAACATGAATAGTGCATATATATTTTTAAACTGTTTTCTCTCTCAATGAGTTACTACTTTTCCTAGACTATTTCACTTTCAGTTTACCCAAACCTTTTTGGGTAAGAACACAAAGGAAATACAGATAGATATATTTGCTTGGTTATCTGAATCTTAAAGCAGTCATTTCTATATGGAATATTATTTTCTGTTAATATATAAGAAAAAAAGGACAATGAAGGATAGCCTAGTACAAAGTTAATGTTTAACAAAAACAACTTAAATGCTAGAAAGAGTTTCATTTTGCCATTTAACTGTTTACTCTGTGTACCAGTACCTATCTTTAAGTTACAAGAGAAAAAGCATCTGTATTGTAGCTGATGGCCTGCTGGGCTGCGGCGACCCACATTCACACAGGACCTGGATGCCTGAGGTCAGGACTGCCGGAGCCAGGTGGCTTTGAAATTGAAAATTAAAGTGACATGGGTGGCATGAGGCATAATTAAAGGGTTCAGAGAGATCTGCAAAGGACCCCTCATGCTTCTCTTGATTAGGCCTCTGTCTGTTACTAGTTTTGAACATAAATATCTTTTTCAAGTGGGGAAACATTCTTTACTGTATGAGGGCTTAGCTAATCTGATTTAGTTTTCCAGTGCTTTCCTGTAACAGATTATGCTGATGAGAAAAATACTCCCTTTTAAAGAGCGATAGAAATGCACTCTGTCTAAAACATCAGCTGTGGTGTTTAAGCACTGGGGCGGGAAACGTAATCTTTGTGACCACAGAGGGGAAGCGTCGTGCCTTGGTACTGGGCTCCAGCCCTGACTGTGGCTTTCGGAACTCCCGTGGAAGATTGCTTCCAGTCAGCCTTTCGGTTTGTCATCTTCTGCTCTTCAGTTGAGGCACACGTATGCGTGTTTATCTGTTCTCATGTGGACTGAAAAATCAGTTAACACCCTGTGTGACCTAGAGGGTGTGTATTGGCAGAAAGCAGATTGCGTTTGTCTCATAAAGTTGGATTTATGTTCGGTGTGTTTGGGAATGTATAGCATGTAAATTATTTCATGTATTATTTGAAGGCAATTAAATGTTCATGTTTTACTTTGGGGAAAAAAAACAAATCGAATCAAGTTGTGGTTGTTTTTTTCCGTCACCTAGGCACATGGACCTGCCCCTTACACCGACTGTAACAGTGTCAAGTTTGAGTAGTTCATTTTCCAAAAGACTGATGTCAGTAAATAATAGCCATTATATACAAAAAACAATTTCCAAAATATTTAAACTAGGCATAGTGGACTAAAAGGTTCAGCAGATACAGTTGATGATGTCATTAAATTTTTCCTTTGTGCTCGTCACTTCCTGTTATAATCAATAACAATTTGTTCTTACTGACTTGTTAATGGAAGATGGTGTCCAATGAGCATGTACGTGCAAAGTGAAACCACGTCTCTTCAAAGCCATCTGGATGTCAACACGAGGAGGAAAATGATTGGCAGGGAAGAGTGTCCTTGTATTCGGGGGTGTTTTGAACAGATAGTGAGGCTCGAAGTAGCTCAGGGAGTCCTGAGTAAATAAAGAAGAAAAGAAGCTCCCCCTGCCCCAAATTCTCTTTATGTGGTGGGGTAGCAGGACAGGGTGGTAGTATCAGGATAGACTCTATTTTTTAAATGTTAGATTTTAGAGCACCGATTTAGAGCAGTTTTAGGTTCACAGCAAAATTGAAAGTCCTGAGATTTCCCATACACCCCTACCCCACACATTCAGAGCTTTCTCCATTGTCAACTCCGCCCACCAGAGTGGTACCTTTGTTACAGTTGATGAGCCTACATTGATACATCGTAGTCGCCCAGAGTCCACAGTTTACTTTAGGTTTCTCTTTAGGTGTATATGCTGTGGGTTTGGACAAATGTATAATGACCTTTAATAGTACCAGATAGAGAGTATTTTCACTTCCCTAAAAGTCTGTGCTCTGCCTGCTCATTCCTCTTCCCCCCTCATCTGGCAACCACGGATCTTACTGTCTCCGTAGTTTTACCTTTTCCAGAATGTCATATGGTTGGAATCATGTGAGGGGGGACGGCAAAAAACCCAGAATTTATTTATAAAAAGTTGTGTATTCTTACATGTCTAAACTTCAGTCACCTTCAAAGTACTCTCCATGTGATGCAATACACCTGTCAAGACATTTTTTCCCACGGCTCAAAACAGTCTTTGAACTTGTTCATTTTGATGCCTTTTAGTGCTTCTGCCATTTTTTGTTGCGCCTCTTCCACATCAGCAAAACGTTTCCCTTTGAGGACTTTTTCCATCCAGGGAAACCAAGTTGTGTGGGGTGAGATCGGTGAATAGGGAGGGTGGGGCATGGGGTTCATGGCATTTTTGGTCACAACCTGCTGAATGCGATGCGGACGGGTACGCTCGTAAATCACCCATCAGGAAATGGGCAAATGTGTTGAAAGTCTTCAAAAAAAATTCACTGACGCCGAATGCAGCCTCTCACAACAATGTCAGCCGATGGGTTCCTAGAACACACACCCAGTGGGGAAAGCCTGAACTACAAGGGGCCTGCCCTCCAGAAGATAATTCTGGGGTTTTTTTTGGTCCCCCCTTGTACAGTATGTCACCTTTCAGATTAGCTTCTTTCACTTCGTAACATGCATTTAAGTTTTCTTGTGTTTTTCAGGGCTTGATGGCTCTTTTTTTCGTTAGCATTGCACAATCTTCCATTTTCTGATGTACCAGAGATGATTTGTCCATTCACCCACGGAAGGACGTCTGGCTTGCTTCCAAGGTGTGGCAATTACGAATCAAGCTGCGATAAACATGCATGTGCAGGTTTTGTGTGGACAGAAGTTTTCAGCCCCTTTGGGTAAATAGCAAGGAGATGGTTACTGGATAGTATGGTAATAGTATGCTCAGTTTTTTAAGAGGCTACCAAACTGTCTTCCAAGGTAGCTGTACCATCTGCATCCCCAGCAGCAATGAATAGAGTCCCTGCTGCTCCGCATCCTCCCCAGGTTTGGTGTGGTCGGTGTTCTGGATCCTTCCATTCGAATAGGTGTGTAACTAGGCTAGCCTTTTTTGACTCTTGTTTTTCCAGAAAGTCTACTTTAAAATACTGAAAAACTTCCAGTTGGCATTCTAAGTTGGATGAAATGCTGATGGTCTGCAAAACGATGTAGAGATCCATTTTCATTACCCAAGTTTTAGCTACTTTGTTGGCTTTTCCATGTAGTAATCCAGTTGGCATTAGCGTGTCTCGGTTGATTAAAATGTGGAACCTGTATTTCAGAATACGCAACCAAGCTTTAGGAATCTATATCTACAAAAAGCTTGATTAGATCAATTGATTCTTTTAAAAAATATGTATACTGTTGTAATTGCTACCTTGTAAGAAAATAAACACTAATTTCTGCCACTTTATAAACTACTACTCTAGTTATTTCTAGGCAAATAAAATTTCCTTTTGTACAGCAACTTTTATAAAATAGTGGAATGTATAACAAAGCAACTTTCAGAAGCTAGTCTAGCTACTTGGTAGTGGACTCTTAAAGCCTTGTCCTTGTTTCTGGTTCAGCAAGTATGGGTTAGGACTCTGGAGTTAAAGGCCTATGCATAGATAGCAATAAAGTGTTTGCATTTAACAATGTTTTTGGAGATTGATGCAAAATGGTATGGGAATCACACTCAGAAACACTGCCCTAAACCACCTACCCTAATCACTCAGCGTCTCTCTTGTTCTTAAAGGAAGCACAGAATTACTCTAGAACAAAGCAACAGATTGGGGAGCACAGTACTTCTGAAGCATTGCTACACGAGAGAGGGAGAAATAATCCTTTGTTCCGAGCCCCTGAGAGTTTGGGCTCTTTGTCGCTGCAGCGTAACCTGGTCTGTCCTGAATGATGAAACCACTAGCTCACCTGAGGCGTTGGTCCTTCTCCGATTTCAACTAAAGTCCAGTCCCTTATTGTCCCAAATGGCCTTTGACTTGTATTTTTGCACTCCTCTCCAGTTTAGATTCATGCATGGCATTTGATCACAGCTCTTTTGTCACCTTGAACAGTCCCCTCCTTTCCCCGCTTGCCTTGACCGCTTGAACCAGGCCAGTTGTGCAGCATTATCCTGCTCTCTGCACGCGTCTGATTGTTACCTCATTCCTCTGTTTTACCTGCTAAGAGTAGGCAGTAGATGAGGTTCAGGTTAAGCAGTTTGGGAAAGATATGGTGTACTTCATACAGAATTACTTAGAAGGGTGTAATGTCAGGCCTTTCCACTGTTGGATGCCAAATTTGGTCACTTGATTGATCTCTCCCATCCATGTAAAGGTACATTTTTCCCCCTTTGCACTTAGCAATTTCTCCGCAGGATGGTATTTTGGCATCAAAATGAATACCCCATCCCCTAACTACCCATCCACTAATGATATTTACCTGAATCATTGGTTTCACTGGGTGCTCCAAAATGGTGATTTCTCTACTTTTGTCTTCTTTTTTACATTTATTTGTTTGCATTCTTTAAAGAAGTGTTTTTACTCATCAACTGGGAAAGTTTCTCTGAAAATAGGCAGGGTAAGTGCTTAATTCTTCCCTTTTAGTGACTAATTTTCAGAGTAAGGAGTCATAAAATAGTCACCTCTCTCTTTTGTAGGAATGTGGAGTTTTTATAATCAATTACAGTAAATGCTCTTTTTTCCCCCCTTAAGTTGTTCTAAACCCAGCTGCGCAAGGGGGGACTTTACATTCCTTCCATGTCATCTGGCACGCACCTTACCGCTTCGAGCTTGTTTTTGGTCTCCGACACAGGTAGGCGCTGTAGGTTCATCTCGTACATTACCTACTCCAGTTTTGGAATTAGCCGTTTCTCCAAGGAACTGTTGTTTCTGTTGCTGAGTAATCATATTTAGAAACCAAACTCTAGACATTAGATGTGCTCATTGCTACCAAAGTGTGATTGCTTCTAGGCCCTTTCAATGGGCAGAGCTAGGGAGTGTATTTTTAAAATCGTGAGTCTCAACAATATTAATTCAAAATAGTACCATAGTGTTTTCTTCTTTTATGTGTATCTCTTTTTCTCCTCTACGGAAAATCCTGGTTTCTTTTTTTAATTATTGATTTGAGAGAGAGAGAGGGAGGGAGAGACAGAGACATCAATTTGCTGTTCCCCTTATTTATGCATTCATTTATTGATTACATCTTGTATGTGTCCTGACTGGGGATTGAATCCACAACCTTAATGTATCGGGGAAAACCTCTAACTAACTGAGCTACCCAGCCAGGGCAGAAAATCCTGGTTTCTAATA
>VMDR010020480.1:0-17523 GCA_007922815.1 Macrotus californicus
GTATGGGGAAATCTCCCAGTGGTACTTCAGTTATGGGCCCATTGAGGCATGAATGAATAGATCATCTCTTAGGATTTCTAATGCAAAAGAACAAACAGAACAATATTGGATTGGCTAAAAAGTCCATTTATTTTATTTCCATAAAATAAAAGACACATTTTTCATTTTCACCAAAAACTTTATTGATCTGGATATTTTGAGTATGTTGGTAATCTCTCATGTAGTATAATGTTGATTGTTCTCAATTAATGTCTCAATTTGAACAAGTTCAAACTGGTCTACCCAACCACGGAGCATTGTCCAGCGAGAAATCTCCAACAGAAAACTTCGCAAACCATTTTTGACATGTTCAGTCAGTCACAGCACCTTCTCCATACACAGCACAAATATTTTTTTTTTGCATTTCAGTTGCATTTTTATCTTTCTTGCAATAATAAAGCATAGTATGCCAAAAATGTTGCATATTTTCTTCCATCTTCAATATTAAAACAGCTACACAAAAACTCACCAATTTTGATGTTTTTTTTTTAAATGCTTGCTGCTATGACAGCTGTCACAATACAATCTAACACAATTGTTTCAAATGGATTTAAAGACAACTAAGCGCTACTAGAGCCATCTTACAGAGAAAACCAAACGAACTTTTTGGCCAACCCAGTAGAAGACTGCCTTTCGTGTAGTTAGTCCCAACTTCTCTAATCATTTTCCAAGCAGCAACCGGAGTAGAGGGCCTGGGGTCAAGGACAAGTGTGTTTGTCTCAGAGGGAACCTGTCTAGATTCAAGGAAATGGACTATACAAACTATGAAGTGGTCCACATCTTTGGAGTCCTTTTTTATGGCTGTGCTGAAATATAAGCTGATAGCATAAAGGGTCACCAAATAAGAAGGGGATCTGGTTTAATCTTTGTCTTTGGGGCTTTCTGCTCAGATTGTTTATGGAAAAAGCAGGATTTAAGCCAGATTCTAAAATGGGCCCAACTCACCCATTAGTGATTAGTTTAATTTAATGTTTAATTTTTCCAATTAGTGTTTAGTTAATTTTTCCAATTAGTACTCAGAAGTGAAGTTGGTAGATTGGTAAAAAGCACTGATGTCAAATAGGCTAATTGGGGTGTGAGGGTGGAATGGAAGATAAAGTATAAAAGAAGAGGTGCCTAAAGGGGGCAGACTTTAAGACAGATATATCTGTGGTATGTTCAGGTCAGAAGTTAAAACAAGTATAAAGTTAGAGACTTCTCTCTGGAGTGCATAGATTGGGAGGAGTGGGGTCCTGTCCTTTAGGCTCCCATATCTTCAATTATAAAATAACATATATTGTAAATGCATATATACGAGGGTATCCTCTGTAAAATTATTCCTTCTTCAAAAAAAATCTGTTGCTCTGTTTCTCTGAGATACGGAGGTGCCAGCTGAGATTGAGGGATGACAACAAAGCAATTATATAGTCAAGAAGCAGAGGTCAAAACCTGAAAAGTCAAGAGGTTAGTTAGAGAGAGCAGGAGGAATTTCTCCCAGGAAGTAGATCATACAAGTGATCCATCTGTTGTGGGTTGAATTCTGTCCCCCCTAAATATGCCTAAGTCCTAACCCATGGTACCTGTAAATGTGACCTTATTTGAAAATAGAGTTATTGAAGATGTCATCAAGTTAAGATGAGGTCACAGTGGACTAGGGTGGGCCCTGATTCAATGACTGGTGTTCTTATAAGAAGAGGGAAATTGGACACACAGCTATACAGAGGGGAGAAGGCCATGTGAGGATGGAGGCAGAGACTGGAATTATGCAACTACAAACCAAGGAATACCAAAGAACGTTGACTACCACAAGAAGTCAAGAAGAGGCAAAGAAAGATCATTCCACAGAATCTTCAGAGGAGACATGGAACTTCCAACACTTCTATTTTGGATTTCTAGACTCCATACTTGTGAGAAAATTAAGTCCTGTTGTTTTGAGCCATCCAGTTTGTGGTACTTTGTTCCAATAGCCCTAGGAAATTGATGCACCTGCCATCTGAAGATGACTTTCAACTGTGTGCTTCCCAATTGTATGAGTCAACTGGGAAAGCTGGCCTTCACATTCCAGGTCCTCAGATGACACCTTGGCATTACACTTCCCTCAAGCCCAGCCCTTTATCCCAGCAGTCCAGAAATCCCCTGGGGGAGCAAGGTTTGATGAGCATACTAGGCATGAATGACCTCCAGTATGATGGGAGAGTTCAGGCTTGGCCTTCTGGGCCATATCTTTTTTGGATTCTGAAGGTGAAGATTTTTCTCCTTCAGAGCCAAGAGTACAAATATACTAGTATCTCTAATTTTTTCATATCTTACTAATATAAGAGATAGGTATGTGGTGTTTGGCCAAGTAAAAGTTTAAGTATTAAATAACTAGTAGACTTTTTGTGTTATGGGAAATCATTAGATCAATGGCTGTACTTTTAGAGTCACTGAGACTTTAATAAACACCAATGTCTGGGTCTTACTTACAGAGATTAGACTCTGCCTCCATCTCCACTTGGCCTTCTCCCCTCTGTATAGCTGTCATCGGATTAGTGCCCACTCTAATTTATGCCATCACTGAACTTGATCACATATGCAAAGTCCCTATTTACAAATAAGGGGTACGACCCAAGTATCGATACTTTTTAAAGCTCCCCAGTATTCATCCAAGTTGAAAACTCATACTAGGTGATGATCTAGGTGGTAAGAAAGGGGCTTATGATAAATCCACCCAACTTCTCACTAGGTCATATGGAAGGAATGTTATTAAGTTATTAGATAGATGATCACACCTGGTTCCTGGCTGTCAGAGTTCCGTCATAACCACTCTCTGTATTTCAGACCTAATCCAACTTTGCCCTAAACTCCTCCTCCTTCATTCCCCACATCCAATCAATCACCAAGTCTTCTTGATTCCATTTTTAAATGTTTCTTAAATGCATCTTCTCTCCGTTCCTTTGGCCACCGCTCTGCCATTTCTGTCACAACTTCCTGCCTGGGTCTCTGCACAGCAGCCTAACTCAACCTCTTGCCTTCCTCCCTTCCAATTCATTCTCCAATAGACACCAAAATGACCCTTTAAAATACAAGTGTCAATGTGTTACTCTCTTGCTTAAATCCATCTAATGACTCCTTTCTGCCTACAGAGTCACTTCGAGGCTAGTTACATAACAAACAGAACTCTCCACAATCTAGTCCTTGTCTTCTTTTCCCCATTGTCCTTGTTGCTGCTTATCCCTTGTATTTTGTTCTTCACTGATAGTTCACGGTGATATTTCAGGCCTCAATCTATTCACACACTGTTGTCGCCTTCACTTAGCAAGTCCCTCCCTAAACGTGACTGAAATACTAGTATTCCTTCTCCAAAAAATCTTCCTGGCCCCTACTCCCCTTTTCTGTTGTGTCACCTCTATGCTTTATATATGTTTTTATTATTGCTTTCTTGTAGTGCTTAATATAATTTTTGAAGGTCAGAGTCACCTTCTAGATGGTGAAATCCTTGAGATAAGTTCTGAGTCTGGCCTCTGAAATCTTAGCCTTTGGAACAATAGCTGATGCGTGGTGAGCCCTCAGTAAATGTTGGGTAACTGAATGAAAAAACTAAGAAATGAATAAATGCATTTGTCCACTGGGAGGATTACTATAAGTCAACCCATGAGCTTTGTTCCGTGCCTAAAGGAAGTGAGAGAAAGATTGAGAGGTATGGGAGTGAGAAAGCACTTAGGAAGAGAATATTTTGCTTGGAGGGAAGGAGGCTATTGATTTAGACAAACTGGGCTAAAGAGGGAAAGAAAAATATTCTATTGTCAAGAACTGTGAAACTGATAGATATCAGTACAGAAAATACTTGGTTTATCTACTTTCCCTGGCAGAAATCAGTTGTGTTTGGGTTTTTATTCCAAGTGGGTATATATGCTGGAAGTCTCCTCATTTCATCAGAATATTTGATTGGACAACACTGTCGTACCTAGGAATAACCACTTTCGTGTAAATGAAATATGTTCTTATAAATATCCAAGTAGCTATGGTCACCTGAAACATGGCTTAGCATGGTAGGAAGTAAATTATTTAGTGAATGCCTTACAACTTGTCCAAACACCCCAAAAGAAGTGCCTTTGAGTTATCTAGGTAGAGCTCACGGAAAAGAAGGCTCTTTGATGATGAAGATCTATGAGAATGTCGGTCTATTGCCACTAGATGTTTGACAGAGGTTGGAGAAGGTCTTAATTCTCATAGCCCTATATACATTGTTATTGACTTTATTGGGGTGATATTGGTTAATAAAACTTTATTAAGTTTCAATTGTATAATTCTATAATACATCAGCTATATATTGTATGTATACTTTTTATTTGAAACATTTACCATGTTTCTACATTTATGTTTATAAATTTGTATTTGATTAATTCATGTGTTCCCAATTCTATATGAAGGCAGGGATTCGCATATGGTTTTGCTCATTCATGTACCTATAGTACTTAGTACAATACCCTGTATATGGCAAATGTTCCATCATAATGTATCAAATGAATGTGTTGAATGAATAGTCTGGTCCTTTAAACAGTGCCTCTGGGTTGATTACACAATGAACACATGACCTGATTTTATAGGATCTTATAAACCTAAACCTGATCCAGGATGCTCCTGGAATCTCTTCATTTCTGCCCAGCTCATGATACTCATTGTCCCAGATAGTCAAGCTTATGTCAAGGACATGGAACTGTTGAATCTGAAAGCCTGAGATATACAAGATCTTAAAGTGAAATCAGGCAGAGTAGGGTGAGCAGCTCAGTCAACAACTGCTAAATAAATTATTAAGCTGTTTGTTGATCTTAAGCACAGTCCATGCTAGGCTCCAAATATGATCTCAGCTGTCAGAAATGTATTTTTCCATTTTATCATTCTATTCTTCAAGGATAAAGTGATGGGAAAAGAATTCATTAAAAAGATTGAAAGCGAGTTGCTCATATTACAATGTCAGAACTATAGATGCAGATGGTGGCAGAATCGGAATGAGACAGGGGCCCAGATTCTCTAGGTCAGCAGATGCAGCAGGGTTTGGACTACCAAGAAAAAGCATAATTCTTATGCTGAGGAATGTAATTATGGTGAAGTAACACAGGGACTGTTTGCATTAGTCAATGAAATCCAGAACTCGCTGGAGCACCTTAGACCTTAAGACTGAGGACGGTAAGAATCTTGTGGTATCTAACTGGATGCCCAGCAAGGAGGATGTTGTGTCTCAGAAACTGTATTTTGTCCAACCAAGTTAAACACTTCTCCAGCCTACCCTGTAACTTGTACTGCTGGAGGCTGGCCCTAACCATTCAGACATGCCTCTGAATTTTCCCAGCTTATATACCTCAAGTCAAACTCTCTGAAAATATCTTGTGGAAATGTGGATAGGATAAAAGACGAGATGTGTTAATTCCTATTAATATTCAAAATCCTAGAGCATCTAATCAACTATACACCAATTTAGAAAATAAAGGCCGAGGGTATATTTTTGAAGCTACTCTGTGGTTATGGGCATTGTGAATAAATGTGCTTGTGAGGAAAACCATCATTTGTCTACTTTATAAAGCCTGTATAGTTCTAAAGTGATTGACTGCCACTGCATTTTCTCCTCTTTTACTCCAAATATGAACTGAATAATTAATGAATGAGGCTAACTAATATAGGAAGCTGGTATGAGCTGGCTGAAGAGGGGGAACTGGATCAGCAGAATTGTTGAGCCCATTAAATCTCAAAGATTTCTGCAGATTAGAACTCATTTTGCATCTGTCTTTATGAAGACATCAATTTCAGAGAGTACAAGAAGCACGTATTTATGCTTTAGTTGTGCCAGGACCAGTTGCAGGATTGTCAAGCAGACTAGGATTTGCCTCAGTGGCTCTCTCTTTACTCAGTATTGCCTAAGAATTGTTTAGCTCCCTGGCTGGAAGGAATAATTCTGCTTCTCAGGCATTTTTTTAAATCAGAAATATTAGCCCAAGAGATGAGTTTGTCTATGTGGGATCATCACCTGCTGGTGACTGATTTAGAAGCAGGAACTAAATTTCAGAACAGATAAATCACTTAAAAAAGATTACCAATATTATCAGCCAGCGATTCATCTAAAATCCATTATAAACTTGTTTTAGACATCACATCTTTTCAAAGAGGCACTAGTTAAAAATGTAAGGTGGGTCTTTCAGTGATGATATTATTTATGAGTCTAACAAATTGTTTCTTATTTTTGTGATTGGCCACCTAGAGCACTGGTTCTCAAACTATTTTCTGTTGGAATATATTGAACTTAGATTTTTCTACTCATATTTTTCACTCTGAATGAAAAATTACTCAAATTGTTCCGTATTTATTTACTAATATTCCTTATCTGTTCATGAATGCTATTAGTCAAGAAATAAATGAACACATCAACAGATGAATTAGATAAAGAAAATATACTATATTTATAATATAGTATTATTCAGCCATAAGAAAGAAGGAAATCTTGCCATTTGTGACAACATGAATAGACCCTGAGGACATTATGCCAAATGCAATTAAGTTAGACAGAGAAAGACAAATATTGTATGATATATATGGAATCTAAAAAAGATGAACTCATAGGAACAGAGAGTATTGCTGGGGGGTTAGAGGTAGAATGAGGAAATGGGGTGATATTGGTCAAAGGATACCAACTTCCAGTTATAGGATGGGTAAATTCTGGGGAGCTAAAATACACCCTGGTAACTACAGTTAACAATACGGTATCATATACTTGAAAGTTGCTAAGAGTGATTCTTAATATTCTCACCATACACACATAAAAAGGTAATATGTAAGATAACGGGGGCATTAACTAATCTTATTGTCACAGTCACTTCACTATATATGTGTGTATCAAATCATCACATTGGGCACCTTAAATATACACAATGCTGTATGTCAATTATATCTCAATAAAGGTGATAAAAAAAAGAAATAAATGAGCAAGTTGCAAAGCATTAGGAACAAAAGTCTTCAGAAAGAGTTGGTCCTTGTGTGCCAGCTTGATGTTTTTGACACGTGAGACCATGGTGTGCTATCAGATCACCTACACAGAGGGTTGTCATATCTCCTGATAGGAAAAGTGTTCAAATGGTAAAATTATCTCCAAAAACATGTAAGAAGCTTCCTGAAAGTGCACCGACATCTCCAGGAGCAACACTCACACCAAAACTGAGAACTATGTACATTCCTTCAGATCCAGTTTTTCCACTTCTAGGTATTGATCGTATCCACTACACCAAAATATTTAAACGTGTGCACATGGTGTTTATGACAGCACTGTTTGTAATTTAAGAAATCGGAAACAACTCAAATATAGGAGAAGCTTTTGATAAATTCTAAAACATCTATATAGTAGTTTTATAAAACAAAATAGAACTATTTGTATTGGTATGAACAATCTTCAAGATGTAAATAAAAATAGAAGTGAGCCAAAGAATAATCCATACATATGATCTCATACATGGAGGAGAGAAGGGAGAAACGGGGTCTTAGAAAAAGGTCAGGGATTATACACAGGAGACTTTTGATAGAAGTCGCCTCCAAGTGGGAGAGTAAGTGTAAAAAGATTAAGGAGAACTTGAACTTTTTAATCTGCATACTTCTGTATTGTTTAAATGTACTCTGGAATCATTTGTATACCTAAATAATTTTGAAAATAGAAATTATGTACTGAAAGAAAATCCTATGCAAAGAAATTTCTTTCCCTTAGAATTTACCCTCAGAAAAACTTTGTCTTTAAAAAGGAACTTGTTCATATGCTTCTTCATTTCTAATGATAATAATTCGTGATGCCTCCCTTTGAATTCTACCTTTCAGGAAACGCAGAATCCAAACTGATGGTCTGTCAGAGCAGCTATACTAACCTGTGGGGTTAGCATATTTGCTATTGCCTCTCTTCCTGGATCCCATTTCTAATTTCTGGGTTTATTTTATCCAATGTATACTATATGTGATCTTGGTTATATACCACTCATTTGTTTTAAAAAAGAAATGACCAATACATAAATAAATAACCTAATAATTATTTTTATTGAATTTGAAAGTCATTTCATGTTTCAGAGTTTCTGTTAACGATACTTTACTTGTACCCAAGTGTAACTCAATTTTAGACATTCTTATTCTATAGCATGTAACTCACACCTTAAAAAAATAATCAGAGGGCTGCAGAATTTGCAGAAAAATATATACAGTATTTCACTTTTTCCCCTGATACTGCCTGAGGTAATTGTTTAGATCTAGTGAGCCCTCCCAGTTAATTATACCCAAAGGAAGTCCATAGACCTCAGGGAGTCGACGGCAATGTATTTACTGAAGTCTTCGGTGGGTGAAGTAAAATAGTCCTTTAAAGAGTAAGCAATGGAAAGACCCCTGTACAGATTTATGCAAGCAAGACAAAATACAGTCTACATCAACCAATTAGAAAGAGAGTACATCGTGAATCAAGAACCCAAGCACATCTTTCTTTCCCTACCCATTGCCACATAGCAACACTCTCTCCACACCATCCTGTTTTCCAAGTCTCAAGACTGGCTCCCTAGTTAAGAGAAAAAGTGATGATTTTTGGTACTTTTTAGTGTGTTCTTTATTCTGAGTGTCATTTGAAACACACCCTGCTGTGTTTAAGAAACAAACTGGCCGCTCCTTCTCTTGCTCTACTGAAACCGCACCTTCAGTTCCCCGTGCACACAAAGCCACGAGAACGGTATTTAGGACGAGCCTTTTGCCAACTAACAGCTTGAATGTGCTCGGGGAACACTAACATGATTTTTTAATTAACATTAATTCTGCTGAGCTTCAACTATGAAAGAAATGGGGTTTCTTTAAACACCAATTAACAAAGCAAACCCCAATAAAGGGAAAATACTCTCTCCCCACTTCCAGCCCCCAACAGGAAATTCCCCCCTGTTGAGTTTTCCCCAAGGTCTCTATAAAGTTTTTCTGATGAACTTGCTAGGCCCTAATGAGAATGAATCAGCACAGATTTTCCATCACATAAACAGAAATATTTAATTTCATGAAAGGGGACAGCATGCTTGGCTCTGCCCAGCTCACCACATGTCTTCAGTTTTCCTTCTTCCTGGTAATTTGTTTCTCATAGTACTTTCATTAGAGTAATTCCTCAGGGTTTCCCAAACCTGAGGACTATACCTCAACATCATAGATGAAACAAAAAGATTTCAGCCTTTACTTCATTACTGACTCCATTTTCTTCCTTGAAGCAGAGGGGAAATATTTGCCCTCTTTGTGCTTGCTTGGAATCAATTTCCCCGCATGGACCACTCCCAGGACCCAGAGGGACAATCATACTTCCAGACAGGCCTGCCCAGGGGGCAGAGAGACACATCCAGAGCTCCCACCAGGACATTTCTCTCACCGTGTTCAGAAAAAAAAACAACCACAAGATGTTATTCTGTGTACTAACCCAAAAGTGTTCTGTGGTCAAATAAATTTAGGAAATGCTGCAAACCATATCCTTTTAGAGATTCACAAAACATGTTAGCATGTGAAAAGCTCTGAGAAATCTTTTAATTAAAAAGAAAACCTAAGTAACTTGCTTGATCTTGTTTATTTTTCCAACTAATTTGACCACAACGCCCTCCTCCATGGAACACTAGCATTCTACAAATCACTGAAAAAAGGGTGGGGGGGCGGAGGGGATGGGGGGAACAAATACTTACTATGCACCAGCTGTGCACATTGCTTATCTCAATTAGTCCTCCTAACAACCCTGTAGATAAGATTTCTGTACCCGTTTTACAGGTTAAAAAATACTTTGAGGTTCACAGTATTTTTAAAGCATATCCAGTTTTATATGTATAAATAAACTACAGAGCTAGTATCCAAACTCATGTCTGTCTATCTGACTATAAGGCCTGTGATCTTTCTACGCTATTACATTTACTATTGAATCTCCAAGCTACTTTTGTGTGTATGTGTGTGGTGGCTAAAATTCAACTTACCTCTTGCCCTGTATTAAGAGACTGATCATACATAGCAGGCAGGCTCTGTGAGGGCAGAAACTGTGTCTTGTATTTACCGGTGTCTGTCCAATGCTCAGCACAGTGCCTGGAATACAGCAGGCTCTCGACAGCTATTGATTGGACAGAAGAATGAATGCGGTATCAAGACCAAGTGAAGGCACTACAAGTTGTCCAGTCGATGCTGTTCTAACATGAACTAGAGAACTTTCCAGGGACAGTAACTCAGACAGTTGAGAAGATTTGAAACTACATCACATGTGGAAAAGTCATCAATTTTAACTGCTTGATTTGAGTTGGAGAAGTCTTTGGAGAGGGCAGCATAACATGATGATGTCTTTGAATACTTGCAAGATGGGAAAGCACGTGAAAATTGGATTATTCAAGCATTAGGTAGAGTTTATCTATGACCTTCAAGATTCCATTCAGTCCTGGAATTGTACCATCTTTGAGGCCTTTAAAGATGCACGAAGAATAGTATAGTTCACAGCCACACCTGATCAATTTACTCCCCAGAGGCTCAACTGTAGAATCATGTAACTTGGAATTCCTGTATTGGCCAAGGTTCTCCAAAGAATCAATAGGATTTATATAAACATTTAAGGAGATTTATTATGGCAGTTGGCTCACAGGATTTTGGAGGCTGAGATATGCCATCATATGCTGTCTACAAGCTAAAGACCCAGGAAAGCTGATGGTGTCATTCAGTCCGAGTCTGAAGGCCTAGCAGAGCTGATAGCGTCACTCCCAGACCTATTACAAAGGCCTGTAAAGGTAGGGGCAGCACTGGTGCAAGTTCTGGAGTTTGAAGGCCCAAGAACCAGGACTCTGATGTCCATGGGCAGGAGAAGATGGACATCCTAGTACAAGAAAAGAGAGAGAGAGAGAGAGAGAGAGAGAGGCTATTTGCCTTTCCTCTACCTTCTTGTTCTATTTGGGCTCTCAATAGTTTAGATGTCACCAGCCTACATGGTGAGGGTGGATCTTCTTTACTCACTCTATGGATTCAAATGCTAATCTCTTCTGGAAGAACCCTCACAGACAGATACACCCAGAAGTAATGTTTTGCCAACCATCTGGGCATCTCTTATTCAATTAAGTTGACATATAAAATTATCACGATTCCTTAGGGTGTCCTTACAACTTATAAATGTTGCTGAGGAAAAATAGTTTCAAGGCCACCAACACAAGGTTTCAGTCACACAAAAAGAATCCCAATGGTTCTGTTATGGAAAAACCAAAGCTTTACTGCATCATAATTTGTCATAGAATGAAATCTGGTGCAATGTGATACCATCTTTATAGGGACCCCTCCAATGGACTTCATTTATAAGAAGTATTGGAAAGAAGTTTATTATAGTATGTGTCCTCACAAAAGGGGTATTACAAAGAATTTATTATGGCAAAAGGGGCATAACTAAAATTTCAGAGTAGTAACATCTGGGAAACCTTTTTGAACATAAATCAATTAGTTGCAATATTTTTAGAAAAGCTCCAAAAATTACAGAGAATTGTATTGGATTTTCGTGGGGAAGAGTGCTAGGAAAGTTAAATAGATAGAGACAGAGATATAGTCTGACCCAGAAGAGAGTAGGAAAACACGAAGGAGTTAAATAAAAACACATTACATTTTTATTATGAGTACATGTATACAAACACCAGTAATAGATTAGCAAAGAATTTGAGAAAACCACCGCAGATCATAAAGAGTAGCTGTGCGTACTATGCATGCATGTTCATGGTTGTTTTAAAGGCCAATGTGGAAATGTAAAAAGTATTGACAAAATCAGCTCCATCAGTTAGGTTCCTCTATAATACTACATTAACTGTTCTCCACTCTGCTGTCAAAGCCAATAATGTCTCATTATTGACTAAGTTTCTCCCCCTTGTTCCTCATCCAATTAACTAGGGCTACAAACGGTTTTAATACATCGTGTAGGGAAATTATTGGAAAATGTTCGTATAAAAATTATTTGTATGTGTTAACTTTCTTAAAAGCAAAATGGAATATGCTTTAAATCACTTGGAAGTCACTTATTCAGCAAAAATGTGCTGAGAACCAGCTACACCAATGTACCTGGGGGACCCAGCAAAGAATGAAATGTGCATCTATCTAGAAGAGCTCCTTGTCCAGAGAGAGAGAGAACTTTTGGCAATAACAACTACAAATGGAAAGTAACAATCACTGCAAGGGAAGGAGAGATGAAGTGTGGTGGAATATCTGTTTTATACAAAAGGTCTGACCAAATGTGTGGTTATCCACAAAGTCTAGAAACATAGATAATACTTTTTTTTTTTTACAGATAGAAAATATTGTCGTCCTGGCTGGTGTGGCTCAATGGATTGAGCTGGGTCTGCGAACCAGAGGGTTGCTAGTTCGATTCCCAGTCAGGGTACGTGGGCCAGGTCCCCAGTTGGAGGTACATGAAGGGCAACCACACATTGCTTTCTCTCTCTCTCTCTCTCTCTCCCTTACCTTCTCTCTAAAAACAAGTAAATAAAATCTTTTTTTGAAAAAAGAAAAAATATTGTTGATGACATGACTATTTGCCTGTTTACCTATTGTATGGACACAACGTAGACGCAAAAGCAAAGCAACTTTGTATGAAATCAATTCAAAATTACGTGGAATAAATGGGTCTTAGAATTCTGGATAATGCCCACTGTTCAAAACGTGAATATTCCCTTAATTGTTTGTTAGTGATAGGAAAATATTACAGAATGATTATGGAAGAAAACATGCCTTATAGCTTACTAATAGTATATAATAGACTGGCATAGGGGAGTAGACTCTACTTTTATTCCAGATTCTATATATGATAAATATGCTTATAAGAAGAAACGAGACATAAATTATCTCAAAATGGATAGCATGTATGCTGCTTAATCACCAGGAACTAATTAGCATTTTGAATCAAGTAAGACTGAAGATTTTTAACTCTGGAGTTTAAGCTTAATACATACTTTAAGAAACAAAATTTTTCTTCAAAGAATAATTTTATGCTCAGAATTACCAAAAGCAAGTAGCATAGAATGGCTCTAGCTTTTCCTATCATCTTTTTCTTCTTTTTTTTCTAAGACATAAGATTACATATCCAAGGACTTGTCCTCCATCAGATGTTTCTATGAGCAGCAGAGCAGAAAACTCTAATATCTATTCATTCGTAATGTGTCATTCGATGTATTAAGGACAATTGACTTCACATGTCATGGGTAATTGGAAAAGTCACTGTTAGTTCCAGGTTTTTAAAGTGCAGTACCCTATACTTTTAATGAGTACATGTACTGATGTCTTTCCACATGTCTGAATATCTTTCCATCTCTCAGTTTTATGGTGGGTACATTACCTCCATGACCATTTAATTTAAAAGATTAATCAAAATATGATTTTCTTATTTTAATCCTTTAGCTGGGATTGTGCAGGAGAATTTTACTATGATTTTTCTTATAAGCAAGAGACTTTAATTTTCCTGATACTCAGTAATCCAGAATGTGCTGTCCCTACAAGTAATGTTTAGGGGCTTACCTGAGAAAACAGGAAAGTTGAATAAGGTATAGGTGAGAAATGGTAAGTTGATATGTCAGGTTCAGACAGTAGAGACTAGTAGGCTCAGGAATGCAGGCCTTTTAGAAAGGGCACAGTTAGTGCAGGTGTGAATGACCAGCTGGGCTCTCGAGACATACTAACAAAGGTTTGTAGGACCTGCCTGCTCATGAATTCTTGTGGGCTGAGCTGGAATCACCCAGATGTCCAGGCCGACAGACACATGTGGATCAAGACTTCAGGGCTGACCTGTGCTTTTTCTGTCATTCAGGGCATAGGTGGGCACCTTCTAAACTTTTCACAGATTTGACACACTTGTTAGCAGAAGATGAACTTTTAGGACAACACTTTCCAGTTAAGTTGTCTTTATCAGTGGAAACGTTCTAATGTTTCTCCTGTGGAATCCTACCTCCAGAGACATCTTTGCACCAAACAGTCATCAAGCGCCTGTTAGGTTTCGGGGCTCCTTCGACTAGACCTCTCAACAGTGTGCAATATGACTGGCTGTCACTTGTTCCTTTTTTTTCTTCTGCCATTTGAAAAAAAAAGGAAGGCATTGGATTTAACTCATGCTGAAAGTTTCTCTGATACAAAATATTTGGTCACATATTTATAATTTGTGCAGATGCAGAAACAAAAGAAACTTCTTACCAAAGAAGAGAAAGACACGGAGGCCTGGAGCTTCTGCTGGAACACGACTCTTCTGTCTTGGTTGTGTACATTTAAGTCCATTCGGTGTCTGATCCAGTGTCTGACGTCAGCCAGCCTTCCCTGCTTCAGCCTGGGCAAGTTTTTCTTCCAGGCTGTCAATTTTCTTTCTAGCGCACAGCCATTCTCTCTGCAAAGTCAGCCTCTTCCAGTTTCTCAGGCAGAAGTTGCTTGAAGCACTGTTTCCCTCAGCTTCCTTGATGCCACACTGTCCGGGTTTTACTCCAGATTTTCTGGCCTCTCTTCTGAGGCTTCTTTGCATGTACATCTTTCTCTGAGCAGCCTTTGAAAACATACCGTGGATGTGTGGTCAGCGACAAATGATAGGCTGGGAACTAAATAGACAGTACTCCCACACTGGTGTGGGCAAACCTGCTAAAACAAATTGCACGTCCTAAAAATGTATTGTCGCTTAAACATAATAAAGGTTTATTTCTTGCTCGCTCAACAGTTCAGAGTGGGAGTTTGTGTTACCCCACATGGTGATTCAGGGGCCCAGATGCCTTCTCTCTCACAGCTCCACCCCACCCCTTGTCATCGGCATGCACCCAGCAGAAAAGATAAAATTACAAAAAGGAGGCATAACACAGACATTTTGGCTCATAATTCACTGCCTGTCACCTAGTCACATAATCACACAACTGCAAAGGGGACTGACTAGAGAACGTGCTATAGTCATGTGCTCAAAGACGTTGAGAACGGATTTTAAGAAATGGCCAGAGGAGTCTACCACAGCACGTCACAATGAATTAATGCCATTTATACAGAAGAGCTTCTACAAGTTGAGTTGAAAGAAACAAACACTAGACTTGTTGGGGTGATCACCTCATAAGAGATATATATGTCTAATCACTGTGTTATATACCTTGAGCTAATACAATATTGCCTGTCAACAGCAACTGAAAAATTTTTTAATTAAAAAAGAAACAAATATAATAAAAATAAGTAAATGGCATATACATACATACACAAAAATATTGCCAAAGCACCAATAAAAAGATGTCCCACCTTAGTAATTATCAGGGAAATGCCACGTGAAACTTAACAAAGATGTGTCATTTTCAAATATTTGAAAAAGTGATCATACCAAGTATTGGTGTGTATTCAGGGAAATAGACATTTTCATATATTGTTGATGGAAGTGAAAATCGTAACAGTTTTTAAGGAAAATAATGTGCCAACATATGTTAAAATATAAACTCATGCTCTCTAATCAATAATCCAACTTTTGGGAAACTGCAGTGGATCGTGTGATACACACTCCAGATCCCTCTCCAGGGCAGGGCACGTGTTCCCCCAGCTGCCTGCTGTGTGGCTCACAGCTGTGTTCCTCTTCGGGCATTTTCCTCTACACAAGGAAGCTGCCTTATCCTAGACCATGTCCTCTCCCTGGAAGAAGTCCACCTGTGGTGACTGTCAACACAGAGGGTACAAAGTCTGGCCTCCTTGCCTCAACTGGGGATACTTCTCAAGGACTGGCTCAGTGAATTAAAAATACATGATTTCTCCAGAGGTATCTGTAAGGGTCATTACGTATCAGAATTGCAAAAGTCAGAGATAAAGTTGTTTTAGTAGAGTCAGTAACTCACTGAAAAAGAACTTTAGGTTTTATCTATTTTGGAGATTAGTGTTAGATGAGTAACCTACTTTGTTTGGGGAAATTTTGTTTGTTCCCCTCAAGGTACAAAGTTTTCTTTCCTGTAATTGCTTATGTATGTTCAGGGCTTTATCTAGTTGCAGAGGAGAAAAATGTCAGTTTTGCTTTTTCAACAATCCTCATCTATTACTAAGGTGCAGCTGGGCACAGGCAACTGGTTAGGTTATACATATACCAGCATGTTCCTTTCATGTCCCTGATACAGCAGTTGTGATGGTTAATGTTATGTTTGCTTGACTGCACCGTAGGGTGCCCGGATTGCACATTGTTTTCAGGTATGTCTGTGAGGGTGTTTCTGGGTGAGATTGGCATTTGAATCAGTGGACTGAATAAGCTAAGTTGCCCTCCCCAGTGTGGGTGGGCAATATCCAATTTTTTGAGGGCCTGAATAGAACAAGAGACAGAGGAAGGAAGAGTAGGTCCTTTTCCTTCTTGCCTGCCTACTGGAGGTGGGACACTGACCGGTCCTCCCATAGCCTTGCGTGGGGGTTTACACTATTGGTTCCCTGGCACTCAGGCCTTTGGAGTATGGCTGGATCACAGCACTGGCTTTTCTGTGTCTCCAGTTCGCAGAGAGCAGGTCATGTGGCTTATCAGGTTCCATAATCACATGAGCCAATTCCTCATGATAAATCTCTCTCTCTCTCCCCCCCCTCTCCACCCTCCATATATATGGAGAGAGAGAGAGAGAGAGAGAGAGAAAGAGAGAAGAGTCCAGAAAGTATCCAGCCATGTAATGGGAAAAATAGAGACATTTATTGAAGAAGATACAGGATACAAGAAATATTATACATGGGATAATGACACCTCAGTCCCCTTCAAAGTAGGCACCTTGGGACTTCAGGCAATTCTCCCAATTGCCATCAGCTGCCCTGTTGTAATTTCCTGAATCTCATCAAAGAACTGAAATCTCTTCCCTTTCAAAAGAGATTTTAGTTTTGGGAAAAGCCAGAAGTTAATAGGGTGCCAAATCTGAGCTGTAGAGGGGCCAAATCACTTTGGTGATTTGATGTTTTGTCAAAAATCTATGCAGGAGATGTGATGCCTGGGTGGGCACATTGTCATGATGAAGATGCCAATCACCAGCTGCCCATAGCTGCAGCCTTCTGGATCACAGAAATAAGTTTCCCGGAGGAATGTTCAAGCTTAATGCAAAATTTGATGCAGATTTGTTGCTCTATTTGCTCAGTCATTTTGAAAGTGACGACCACACAGTACACATACTCACTCAATGCATCTACTGCCCCCACTGACTAGTACAGAGAAGTTGTCATTGTTCACACATGTACATTTCAGTCCACTCTCCTTGGCTGCCAGTTTACATTGATATTGCACAAACTGCTCTTGTTATATTAACAATGGCTGGACTTTTCCCGCACAGACCTTGTATGTATGTATATATGGGTATTTGTGTATATACATGTCTGTGTGTGTGTATATCTCCTATCGGTTCTACTTCTCTGAAGAATTCTAATTAAGGAGCCTGCACTTGACCTTCATGACCACTTTGGGCAGTAGCTAAATGGTTATTGATGTGCCCATTTGACAGAAAAAGAAATAGTTTAAAGGAGATTTTTTAAAAAACCATTTGCAGGGACTTC
>VMDR010020481.1:0-17539 GCA_007922815.1 Macrotus californicus
AAAGGTACAGGGAATAAGTAGAATAAATGGTAGGTAGAAGATAGACAGGGGGAGGTTAAAAATAGTATAGGAAATGTAGAAGCCAAAGAACTCATATATATGACCCATGGACATGAACTAAGGAGGGGGAGTGTGGGGGGAAGGGGTGTGCGGGGCAGGGGGGTGGGGAGGAGATGGGACAACTGTGATAGCATAATCAATAAAATATATTTTAAAAAATAAATAAATAAATTGCTAAAAATATAAAATAAAAATAAATACATAAATAAATATTTGTAATTTATGGAACGAGTGTTATTCTGTAGGAGTGATTGTTGCTCTTTTTTTTCACTATATACTATTTTTTAAGGTCTATATGCACTGCAGCCCGCATTCCCAGGTTGGTGCTTGGAGCAGCTGAGTAATGCCCCACGGTACTCATGCAACACAAATTACTTAGGCGTTCTCCCAGTAGGTTCCCAAGGTTACTTCTAACTACCCCCACCCCACCCCATCCCTATGAATAACGCTGAGATAAACATTCCTACATATCAGTTCTCTGTTAAATTGTTGTTAAATCATACACTGTTTCAGAGTTTTAAGTCTAATACCTTCACTTTGTAGCCAAAGGCCCTACATTGAAGAGGTTAAGAATACTGTAGGCTGAATCCAAAGGAGAGAAATCATCACGTTTCAGAACAGCAGTTGGTAGCAGGGGCCGGACAGAGACGAGTTCTCTCAACTTTCAAACAGCACGCTCTGGGGCACTTAACATATCTACCAGGAGTATAAGCTACAATCTAGAAATCATAAGTTCTGAATATATTACTATATTCTACTAACGGATAAAAAGTATAAAATCCCAAGCCAAGAAGAAATATATTGGAATCAGTGCTACATAGCAGGCTACAGTTATGTAATGCATTTAAAACGAAAATGTTGGGAAATAGCCCAAACTCTACCTCCAACCGGCTGTGTGGTTTGTTATTTTTGTTAAGAAAGCTTCCAAAGGGATGTGAGTCTAGTATCTTTGGGGAACTGTTTCGTGCTTCTGAGCTCCACCACCAGGAAATGGCCTCATTTGTCATTCTGCATCCTCTGTACTGGGCCCCCTTGAGCATCTGAACAGAGTCGTTTTTGGAAGCATTGGTGGGAGGCTGGGGTGCTAGAATGCAAATAGCTGCATCTCCTTGGACAGCTTGCTTTACTTCTATGAGCCTCTGTTTCCTCATCTAAAAATGAGAGAAAGTCTAGCATGTTACAGACAAAAATAAAAGCCATCGTTTCTTATCCTTATTTTTAGCTAAAGTCCATGTGTTCCACTACATATGATAACGAATGTGCTTTCAGTCTTTTGTTATGACATAAAAATAAAATATAGATGATTGTATTTTCTGTGTTATACTGCTTCTTAACATCAGCGAAATAATGTGAATGATGTTTGCAGAAGAAGATTTACCATGAAGCTGACGAAGCCACAAATACTAGTTGTACCTGCTCCCTGTGGTGTTCTCAGTGGGAAAGGAAGGCAGTCTGGCTGCCCTTGGAAACATTGTATGTGTTTATGGCTAACTGTGGAAAGAGATCTCAGAAAAAAGGGACTACAGTATGTAAATCTTCACTAATTTGTTGTGCTATTTTTCCTATTCTAAATAAATATTCCCTCTTTAAAAAAAGCTCTTCCCCCCACCCACTACATTATTTTGCACTCCCCAAAACCTGGATTTGCCCTTAAAAGTATGTTTAACATTATAATTTAAGAATATGAGGAAACCACATAGATAAATCTCAATTCATCTAGAAGAATTTCCTGGAGAAGAGGGGGTCCACTAGTCTGAACTTTTGGGCAAGTCACGATTCTTCTGTCTGGACCTTAGCTTTCTCATCTTAAAACGTGCAGATTGACTGGCTCCATGAGATTCCTTCCAACTCGGACAATCCTCACATGATATCCGTCTTGCCATAGTACCTCATTTTAAAAAGTGTACGTCTTCAGTGCTGTGAACAACTAATTACATCTACCCTTCAACTGAGTATTTATTCCATAAATGTAAACGAATAGATACAGTTCTTAAAATAAGGCACACCAGTGATAGCACACCACTATAGAACTGACTTGTTTTGTAAGGGCAGGGACCTTTCTTCTTGTGGTTCTGGTTCACACCGGCCAAGAAAAAACGACAGGCTGATTTTGATTTGTATCATTACTCAAAATAATCCATTCTGAAAGAGGAAGAGGTATTTTTACAGTCCCAATGAGACCAACTAAAATCTCTATGTAAACGAAGTTTTAGAAAGTATGAACAAAATAGATGAAAAATTTATGAGAAATCCGCCATAGTTGTTTCTCTTTTGAGCTTAGATAGTTGGGCCTGATTTTGTTTTAAGGAAAAAAATTGATAATCCCTTTAGCCCTCAAACACAAGAACAACAACCAAAAAAAATCAGGGCATGGATGACGTTTGTTTCCAGTGGTGAATTTCACAACATACTGTCTCTTATCGGGCACAAGGAATGAGTTGTTGGAAATAGGCAAAATGAGTCCGATGGAATCGGGATTTTCTGAGTTTGAAGGGACCTTATGGAGCCAGTCAAATTTACATGTTTTAAGGTGAAAAAGCTGAAGCCCAGACACAAGTGTGACCCACCCCAAAAGCCACATACCCAAATGAGGCAGAACTGAGGCCAGACCCTGATATTACAAGTCTGGTGCAGTTTCCCCTCACCAATCTGAGCTTGCTTTCATACCTCAGTGCCCGACTGGAGCTTATGGTACAAAACATGGAGCAATTTTTGCTCTAATATTAAATTTTATGATAAAGTTACAATAATTAAGATAGTGAGTATGGTACAAAGCTTTATAGAGACCCATGGAAAATATGGGGCACTTCGGAATTAAACTCACACACATGTGGAATCTCAATGCACGCAAGTGGTGGATTTGCAGATTAGAAGGTAACAGTGGCCAATCAATTAGTGCTTGAGCATATAGTTAGTTAACCATGTGAAAAAAAACTGGATCACTACGTTAAACTGATTTAAAAAGATTTCAAGTTCATAAAATATAAAAAAGTAAAACTTTAAAATGTTTGAAAGAAAAATAAGACATTGTGTTTATGACATTGGGATAGGGATTTCTTAAACAAATCACAAATCCAAAACCACAGTGAAGATTTGTTAATTCAAGCACATTTTCAAAGTGCATCAAAATACACATAATATATTTATATAGGTATATTTACTTGTAAAAATATATTGAACCATACCTGTAAATTCTGTGTACTCTGTGTTTATTATACTTTAAATTTTTAAAGTTTACCAAAAACAAGACATTATAAAAAAAAGTGAAGAGGTAAGCCACACTCTGGGTAAAGAAGTTTACAACATCTATAACCAACAAAGGATCATTATTTAGAATATATAAATTACTTCCTCAATTCTGGGGAAAAAGATGAATACTGAAATAGAAAAATGAGCAAAAGATATGAACAGGTAAATCATAAAACAGGAAACCTGAGTGGCTAATAAACATTAAAAGATGTTCAGCCTCATTGGTGATGTGTAAATAAAATAAAAATCATAATGAGAAAACATTTTACACACACTTAATTTGCACACTTTAATAAGTCTGGTAAGACCGATACTGGTGAGGATGTAGAGCAGCAGAAACTTTTATACACTGTTGATGGGAGTAAAACTGGCAAAAACTGCTAGGGAAATTTTAGAAATATCTATTAAGTTATGTACAAATGCCATAATCCAGCAATCCCTCTCGAAGTAAATACCAAAGAGAAACTCTTTTACATGTTCACAGGGGGACACGTGCAAAAATATTCATGAAGCGTTGTTTGTAACAATAAAGAACTAAACAACATAAAAATCCAAATAATCAAAGAGCAGATAAATAAATTATAGCCAAGCCATAGCATACTATATGGCTATGAAATAAATGGGCTAGAGCTAAACAGATATGTAGATAAATTGAACAAAAATAATGTTATATGGAAAAGAGGAATTTACAGAAGGAGGCTTACAGTATGATTCCAGGTCATAGGTTGGCTTTATCTTACCACAACTGGGGCATTGGCCTAGAAAGGGCCAGGTAATGATATCAGTTAGGAATATTGTCTGTATTTGCTGTTTCTAATCTCAGCCTGGCTAACCTTCAGCTCTCAAGGACAATTCCAAGCAGAATATGTGGCAGAGGACGGCAGCGGGGGGAATAAGTGTCCTCAGCTGACCCAAGCAGGGAGAGAAGAGATGGAACTTCACTTGCACATGACCCAAGAAAGCCACGTATAGAGAAGGATAGGGCAAGGCTCACCCAGCCAATTTTAGCTAGAAATGACAATGACATACATGCCTCTGAGTCACTCTGCTCCAATCTGGACTTTAAGGTTGAAGTGCAGTTGTCATCCTGGGAACTCCCTTCGTTGTCATCCTGGGGAGTCCCTTCATCTTCCCTGTGTATCCAGGTCTTTTTTTTTTTTTTGTATCCTATGTCTTCCTCTTTCTTCATCTATTTGTTTTGGTGGAACACACCATCCCACCACTTTCTAAGAGGTTACTTTGGGGAGATAAATGTTTGGAGTCTGGAAATGTCTTGCCTTGATGCGTAATAGTTTGACTGAATATAAAATTCATTCTGCCCTTGAGGCTTGGAAAGCTCATGTGTCTCAGTTCTGAGAAATGTTCTTGAGTCATCTTGTTGATAGTTGTCTCACCTACTGCTACTTCTTTTATTCCAATTTTGGAATTCTAACGTTGGATATTTTTCTCATTCTCCTCTTCTTTCTCTGTCTTCTTGTTGTTGTTGATTTGTCTGTTTTTGGTTGTACTTTCTGGGATAACTCCTTAACTTTATCTTACATTTCTGTTATCATGTTTTAAATTCTCATGAGCATTGTTGTTTTCTTTTAATGGGCCTTTTTATAGATTTCTACTCTTATTTCATATATAAAATATCCTCTCCTAACTCTCAGAAGATAATAGTTTTCTTAAAATTACCTTTACTCTGCAAAGCTGCCATTTCCTCCAAGATGTTTATTTCATTTGTTTACTTTCTAGCCCATATGTCAGACACTTTCACTGAGAATCTGTTAATTCTCGGTTGTGTGTTCATGATTAAACGTGAGGGGAAAGCTGACTGGAAGTTCTGAGCATATGAGTGAAGCTTCCCTGTAAGGGGGTTGGGGGGGCTTCCATGTAGGTGGCTGACCTTTCTGGGGGAAAACCTTTGATGCAACATATTTAGGTTTTTCCTCCTTCACTAGTCAAATTCCCCAGAGATGTTTCTTTTATTCTACTGCCAGCAGGATAAGGATTGGCTGTCAGTATTTAGGGAGCTGAGTGAGAGAAGAGAGTTATGGGGTTTCAGCAATCAATACATGCATTTATTTAATCAATCCCCTTCTTTCAGGTATGGTATCTACATGCTCATTCAATTGTGTTTGATTTTTCTCCAGTGCATACTCTATTTTATCATCTCCAAAAAGAGCAAGTGTTCACAGTTGGGCTGTGGTGGTAGTGGGGACCGCAGGATCTGAATGCTCCTTGCCAGTCCTCATTAGCTTTGAATCAGTCCTCTTTGGTTTAGCCCCTGCTCACTCCTTCCACGCCCCATCCCTGCCGTCACCAATTTTGAGGCTTTTCAGATTGTGTGGTATAAATTCAATGGGCTCTCACCTTTTCCCAGGACCAGTTTAGAATTTGGCTTTCTCAGATTCAGTAAGTCAATTCCCACTCATGCACCTACCTGCCTTTCAGCTTCTAAAATGATATTGCTGTGGATTAGCCCTTTGCATGTGCAAAAAAACCAAACTAAGCCTGGACATAAAATAAAAAAAAAAAAAGATCAACTATAAAGGGTCGGTTATATGTAATTTGTAGGTAGGTTTTCACTCTTCAGTTTGGGAGACTGTCATATTCTCCTTGTCACTGTAGGTTTATGCCCTCCATTAAAAATTCCTCCATGTATAGTTCAAGTGGGAGTTCAGGAGGGATTGAAATGATCAATATACGTATGTATTCAAGTCATCATCTCCACCTGGAAGTTTATATAGTGATATATCACTGATATAAGTTTATATAGTGATATAATATACTTAATCTATCATAAGTATCACATATGTTATTAGAGAAAGGTTTGAGAAACTACACTAAAGCCAGAGCATTTAGAGAGAGGCATCATACTCCCTCTTTGTACCTGGATACCTTGAAACTGTCACCTGAGTTTAGACAGTGCAGAATTATAGAGCTCGAGGACGTAAAGTCCCACCCTCTCTCAGTTCTTTTCGAGAGAGCAAACTGTCCAGGGAGTTGATGTGATTTGTTCATGAACATGACTAGCAAACTCTAATTATCAATAAAATTTCCTGATTATGGGTCAAAGTTCTTTTGCTAAGTATCCAGAGATCTAAGTCTAGTGTGGTTTTTTTTTCATAATAAACTGTTTCTCCAAATATTTAGTAATTCTGTTTAGTTTTTCCTACTGAACACATTCAAATCATTCGAATTTCCTATAGATTCTATCAATCATGCCATAATCAAGAGGAACTTAAAATTATGCACATTGCTTGAAACAATCAACCAACTAGATATTTTAATGTGAAAAATCTGTGCTAAAATAAATGACAAAATGGGGCAATGTTTATCACTTTCTCATGGTTGGTTAATCTGGACTAGCTCAGGCCTTCTCCTGTACATTATCATTTAACTAAGAATATATCCACATATCTATATCTATCATGCCTATCTGTATAGATATAGATAGATGTAGGTTTGTCCAGAAGGTATCCAGCCATACAATATGAAAAACAGAGAAATTTATTGAAGAAGATACAAGAAACATCATACATGGGACAATGACACCTCAGATCCTTTCAAAGTAGGCACCTTGTGACTTCACATCGTTCACCTATTGTCTCTACCACTGTTCAAAACACTTGCAAAATCCTTTGTTGGAATCGCCATCAACTGTCCTGTCGTATGTTCCTGGATCTCATTGACAGCCTGAAATGTCTTCCTTTTCAAACGTGATTTTAGTTTAGGGAAAAGCCAGAAGTCTCAGGGCTCCATATTTGGACTGTAGTGGGACTGAGTCACCTGGATGATTTGATGTTTTGCAAAACACTCTACAGGCCTTCCAGAACATGGATCACTTTCAACAGATTCTCAACCATCTTTGAAGCATTTGTGCCACACTTTTATTTGCACTCTCATTACATTGTCCCCAAAAGCCTTCTGAATCATCCAAATAGTGTCCATGGAGAAATGTTCAAGCTTAATGAAAAACTTGATGTAGATTTGTTGCTCTACTCACTGAGTCATTTTGAATGCTATGGCTACACAGTACACATGCTCACTCAACAGCATCTACTGCCCCCACTGACTAGTACAGTGAAGTCATCATTGTTCACGCATGCACATTCCAGTCCACTCTCCTTGGCTGCCAGGTTACAGCGATGTTGCACAAACCATTCTCGTTATGGTAACAATGGCTGCACTTTTTCTGGACAGACCTCATATAGATATTTATGAGGATATCTGATATAGTTTGCCAGGAAAGACTTGGGTGCTTCACTTGGTCTGGAACACTAGATGTTAAGTCACACGTTTTCATTGTTCCTACAGATGTCTTCAATTTTATGCTCAGACTTACATTTCCATTCTTATGAGTGATGTGTTGCAATATCTTCCCTGTTTTTCTGTCACCTTGTGAACACAGCCTTCTTGGGGATTCAGGAAGCACATACCCAAAAAAGGATTCAGTTGTGAAAGTTCATTTCATTTAAGCAAAGTTAATTCCCTGCCTTCTCTCCTTTGCAAACTAATGTGCACAATAACTTATAAGGTAATTATGCTTTCATGTTTAGACTTCAAAAACTGAGGACTCAGACAGATTTTTCAAAGGAAAAAAAAATCAGATCGTTTTCATATCCCAGAGTTTTAAAATTCTGCCAAATAACTCCATAAAATGTCTCTCACACACACACAACCTGAGCTACTGGGAAAGTATTTCTGAAGAAATGAATCTTCCAGAATGTTTTTACTTATCTTTTTTTTCCACAGAAAACTTCAAAAATCTACTCACTCATTTTCCCTTCAAGAATATAAACAGAATTTGTAAGTGCTTGAGGAAAAAGCAAGTCAAGTAGAGCAAGGTTTAATTTCTCAGACACATTTTTAAACTTAGTAGCAGAAATACTATACTCAAATACACACCATTCTCCACTGATTATGTTAATGGATCTTAAATATTGGATAGTTTCAGGTTAAGCATAATGCTGGAATCTGAAATCAGAACGCAAGATGATTCACAGATTCCTGATTTATGGCTTTAAATGTGGCTATGAGGTACCACTTGGCAGGGCTCTATTTTACTCATGTCTGGTATGGTTCAGAATCACCTGCTGTGGTGAAGACAGGAGGGCAAATGATTGGAGGGCAGCTGCCTGCCCTTACATTTATCTTCTCAAAACCATTGGGACAAGCTGAGAATGTTGTAGACCTTAAACATGTGTTTTCTTTTAGTTCAATCTCTCAAGTTCAGCTCAATATATCCAATCTTCATCCTTCTCCTGGAAATGGAAAACAATATTTTTTTTTGACGAGAGCCTTATGCACATTATGAAGGAAAATGAAAACCAGGGGAAAAAGAGATGTCTGTCTGCACAGGCTTGCTCCTGCCTGCGTCCATTCTCTTCTGGATCTCCATGTTCCTGTACGGGGTGAAATTAGAAATGAAAGCTAATAGTTAATAGAACTTTTCTGCGTTCTAGGCCATTTACAAATGCTGTCTCGTTCTCGTTTAACCTTTGCACACACTACAACATGGGTGCCATTGTTGTCTCCACTTTATACACAAGAAAACGGACGCTTCGAGGAACTAAGTCTCCCAAGGTCCCCTACAGCCATCAGATGGTAAACTACCTCCAAACCCTGGCAGCCTGGACCCAGCGTCAGCACGTTCATCTCGCACCTGACCAAGAATCACCTCCCAGCAGCTGCTGGAAGTCTCCCCACCATCTGTGACCTACTTTTCATTAACCCCTGAAAGTATTCCCAGTTTTACTGCTGGACACCATCCTGAGACTCATTTGGACCCTCTATGAAAGAGTTATCTTGTAAAAAATAACTTCAGGGCATGAATCATAACAAGGTGCATTTTTTTTTCAAAGCGAACTGAGCTATAATTTTTATGCAGTGTGCACCATTTTCCGTGTATAGACTGATGATTTTTGACAAAATTATATACCCGTGTACCCTCACCCCAGTTGAGATATACCACATTTTCATCATCTCAGTAAATTCCCTTGTGCTCTCTTGCAGCCAAACCCCTGTAACTCCCACATCAGCCGCGGTAAAACATCTTCCATACTTCAAACATAATGTGAATGCCCTATGATATGCCATGTTCAAATTTTCCACATAACTCTTTGTTTTTAAAATATAATAAACTCCTGGGGAGATACATACAAGCTTGGGTTTGCTCCATGTGACTATTTTAATAACATAAAAAGAAGTGTGAAGGACAAAACTTCAGAGGTAATTGATACATCTGCCAAGGCTGGCCAGTCAGGATACTATGACACCTAACACCACATAGAAATTCATGCCACCTGCAATTTTCTAAACAAACCTAAAAATAAAGCGAAATCCTTTTGAAATTATTAGAGAAAACCTATATAAAGCTTCTGTGAAGAATAAAACCTAGTTTATAACCAGTGTAATAACCAACGCTTCTTTTAAATGGCCATTATCATGTTATAAATCCTATTCTTACAATAACAGCTACAGAATCTGCTATGAAGACTCTGCCATCTAAGATGAGAATCAAGAACCCAGAGACTCTGTCTCACCTCCGCTACTCACTAACTTTGAAACCGCAGACAAATCATTCATTCTCCATGTATGAAATTGGAATTGTAATAAATGTGTCTCCCTCTTGAGAACAATAGGAAGATAAATATCTGCAACAGTTACAACATAAATCCAAGGTAATTTTTCTTAAATTGGCTTTAAAGAGAGAGGAAAGGAGAGAGAGAGAAACAGAAATATCTATTTGTTGTTCCACTTATTTATGCATTCATTGGTTGATTTTTGTATGTGTCATGACCGGGGATTGAACCTTCAACCTTGATGTATCAGGAGGACACTCTAACCAACTGAGTCACCCAACCAGGGCCCAAGGTATTATTTTTAATACAGAAAGTCTAGAAATAAATACCATATTTTCCTAACATTATTATTATTTTAATTTGTCCAAATAATGTGGTTCCTGTGGGACATTTATTTGGCTCTTTGTACAAGAGACAGGGGGAGTAAGTCAGATGAAAACAGAGAAACAAGGAGAGGAAATAAATGAGACAACTTTGATTAATGTATTATGCTAAAAATTACTGTGAGACATGAAAGGACAATTCTAAATTAGATAGCTACAAGACATGATATCCCCTTCCCAGGGTACTTCAAACCAAAGCCCTCTGAGACCAAATGAAGCTAAACAAAGAGCGTGTCATTGTAAAACTGAACTAACAGAAAGCTCAAATAGCTAAATGGTCTCCATGATTAGAGATAAAGAGGGCGTATTAGCGAGTAAGTGGGTCCCATTGTCAATAAAGAGCCTGTAGAAACCCCTATGGGTCTGGATGTTCCCTCCTGACTCTTTTTTCAAAGTAAAAGGCTAAGCATTTCTAGTCCTTGACCTAAATCTGAAGTATTCTGAGGCCTGGGCCTGCAGATATTGAGCCTGGGGCTAACCCCTGAACCCCGACAGTCAGTTTCATCTCTCCCCAAAGCAAAAAACATCAATCTGAGGACTTTAGACCTGGTTGGTGAAGCCCAGGTAACACACTTTACAGTTACAAGCAGCAGCTATTGTTTATTTCCATATTTAAAAATACAAAGAGATTACCTTTAGTCTGTAAAAGGTCATCTTAAAAGATACAAAAGTTAACAAATTGTATGGATAAAAAAATGACTATTTTTAACTTGCTAGAATGAGATTCCTGAAGCTCAAGCAAGGTGCACTTGGGAGAAACAAAAGTAAGTTCTGTTTTGAACCATGGGACTCACAGGCAGAAGGCGTCACACTGTTTATCACACAAGTATCATAATTTTCTGATTACTTGTCTAAATTATCAGTTCCTTATGGGCCAGGTCTTAGTCACCATCATTCCCTCATAACTTAGTACAGAGCCAGGCACGGAGAAGGTGCCTGATACATCTTAGTTCTCTTACGTGGCCCTTCCTAGGTCTACTTCTCTCTGGGAGACTGTGTTCTGTGACCCAGATACTAAGATTTCTCCTAGCATGGGAAGATTGTGCAATTGCTTTCAAGTTCCAAGGGTAGCTGGAGAAAAGAAGAGGAACAAATAAACAGCACATACTGTACTTCAGTCACTTGGCTTTATTTGTTTTTTGTTTCCATAACAATAATACTTCACCTCTCACTCTTTATGATATAAAAAGTCTCGTAAACAGCAGTCCCCAGAGGATACAAGGTGCAGTTTTGAGTGGGCAACTCAGACATTACTTTCAAACAATGAAAGTTGGTCTTTAGCATACACTTCTTTAATAAACAATGCTAACTGTAAACTACTCTTACCCGGAATCATTATCCCAAATAATTTTCATCTGAGTTATTATTTGTAATTCCAACACAAGGGCACAACAGAGCAAAGACAAATAATTTGGAGAAAATCTGACAGTTAAAAATAACCAAAAACACCCACAGAAAATACCTCAAATACATATTTGTATAAATATATTAAATATGTGTACATATATATTATGTACATACACATGCACACATACATAAACAATTTACAATCTAAATGACAAATAGAATGCCATGGGCAAATAAATATAACCGATTCTCAGTAGAGTAACAGTTAACAGATCTTACACCAGCAGTTCCCAAAGAGTGCTCTCTGCACCAGCAGCACCAGCAGCATCAACATGGCCCGAGAACTTGTTAGAGACACACATTCTGCTTTCTGCAGGTGGAGTTTGGACCCAACAAACAGAAATGGCACCTCACAAGGGGAAGGAAAAGAAAGAAGAACAGATCATCAGGCTTGGACCTCAGGAGGCTGAAGGAGAAAATGTACTTGGTGTCTACTACATCTTTGCAGCCTTCCTTCAGTGACACTTTTGTCCTTGTCACTGATCTTTCTGGCAAGGAAACCATCTGCCATGTGACTGGGGGGGGATAGAGGTAAAGGCTGACAGAGATGAGTCTTCTCCATACACTGCCATGTTGGCTGCCCAGGACGTGGCCCAGAGGTGCAAGGAGCGGGGTAACACTGCTGTCCACATCAAGCTCCGGGCCACAGGAGGCAATTGGACCAAGGCCCCTGGATCAGGGGCCCAGTCAGCTCTCAGAGTATTTGCCTGCTCAGGAATGAAAATTGGATGGATAGAGGATGTCACCCCATCCCCTCCGACAGCACCCTCAGGAAGAAAGGTCGCCATGGTTGCCATCTGTGAACAGGAGCCTTCAAATTATTGTTTTCTGTTAATAAATTGCCTTTGTGTCAACTAAAAAAAAAAAAGAAATATGCACTCTCAGACTCCACCCTAGACCTACTGAGTCAGAAACTGTGGGGCTAGGACTCCACAATCTACACTTTAACAAGCACTCCAACCATCAGATCAACACATCGTAACCTTAAACTTATACAATGTTATATGTCAATTACATCTCTGTTAAAACAAACAAACAAAAAACAAGCCCTCCAAATGATTCTGAGACACACTGCAGTTTAGGAACTGCCCTGACCTACACATATCACTATCCTCATTTTACCAAATGAGAGACGGTGAGCTCACATATAACCCAGCTAATGGAGCCTGGGATGAGAGCAGGCCTTATGACTCAATCCAGTATGGAGTATTGGAAGAAAACAATCAATTCAAGAACCAGAAAAACTCTGATTCCTAAGATGGATGTTCTTTTAGCTGAGGTAGAAAATACATAGGTAAAACTTCTTAGGTTTCAAGGACTTTGTCCATGACACAGGGATAGTAATAATGTACTAGCCTCAAAGAGGTTTTGGGGAGAAACAAATCAGGTAAGCAATAAGTGTCATAACATTGTAATTATCATTATTTCTGCAGCCTTTTGATCTTATGAGACAATGTATTCGCAGCTGCCATTCTGTTACTGAACAGACCCCGGGGTCAGGGGAGGTTGTGAATAATATACTATTACTGAATGGACCCACCCTTGTGCTCCCGGGGTCCCCCACCCCGTACTAGGCTCATCTTTGCCTCCAGGGAAAGACGTCTCTCAATGCCAGAGATCCTCATTGAGGTATCAAAGTCCTTTAGAATACACACAAATGCACACAGTCCTTCCTTCCCCCCTTTGCCCAGTCTGGGGTACCGTATCTCAGGAAAAGAAGCAGAAGACCATGGTTCTTCTGTGCCCAAGCTGCATGGTCCCAAAAAGACGCAAAGGCTGCCACGCTTGGGTTTAAGGCCCAGCACCAATCTTCCTCTGCCGCACCATGTCCAACCCCTCCCACAATTGGCCACACCTGCCAGCATTCCCGTATTTTTTTCCCCCTTTACTGGACTGCCATAGTAAGTCCAGGCAGGTGTGGCCCTGTGGTGTGGAACTACTCAGCTGTACCCTGTTACAATTCCACATTTCTAACTACAGATTTGCATGAACTTTTAAACTTGATTTACTTCTAATTTTGATTTCTGCTATGGTTTTTCCTCCAAGTTGTAATATTACATGAGTTATAACTCTACTCATGACAAAATTACTATTGCCCATATTTTTGTGTAGAGAAAAGAGTTAGTACTATGTAGCATTTTTCTAGAAAAGAATGATTATAATGTTACAAAAAAAATCTCAGATTATAGTGATGTATATCTTAGGCCTTTCAGCTCATATAAGTAACTTTTATAAGTGAATTACCATTCTACATTTATTTTATGTAACTGGCATTTTTAATGTATCATTTCTTGCATCCTAAGTGAACTTAATATAATAATTTCATAAATTATATATATGTATGTTCACTTTTTAAAAATAATTTTAACTTTATTATAAGGTATTATAATCTCATTATAAGGAATTATCTTACTTATGATATTATGATATTATAAACTGGAGGTCATGGGAACCTCCAACTCAGAGCCAGTTGGCCAGAGTGCAGGTGACAGCCAGGACTTGTGATGCGAATCTGAAGGACTAGGGCAGCCTGGTGAGACTGATCCCTTCACCTGTGGGATAGGACCCTACCTCCGGGCAATGGTGTCGGAACTGAGTTCAATCGTAGATACCCAGTTGGTGTTGCAGAATTGCTTAGTGCAGGAAAACCCCCTTATATCTGTCGTCAAAACGTTCTAAGTGTAGCAATAGTACGAGAATAAAGGTGGACAGAAGAAAGACTGGGTTTTTCCCAATACAGAAACTTTTTTAACATAGAGAAAAAAAATACATACCAGGTAAATGTAAAATAGAGCTACTTATACACTTTGCAAGAGAAAGTAGTAAGGGCAAAGTAGACACACCAGAAAACTAAAACTTCCGCAGCCTAAGGTTAATGGTGAAACACGGATAAAAATTTCCCACTCTGAATTATTGAGAGGAAATTCTGATATCCAGACAAAATGCAACTATGAATCTTGGGTTGAAAAATAAGAATACGAAAAGAAAAAAAGAATGATGATGTATATACACATGGAGGAGGGTATTGCCAAAATGTGAAGCATCTTGCTTTATTGTCCCAAAGAAAGTATTTCTGCTTGAATGGATTTACTTACCACCTTCAGAATGGACAAGTCCTCTGTGAGTTCTTCAGACCAGGGACGTGGAAGTGAGCTCTCCTGGGAGTTCAGAACGTCATGGAGTACATACTATGGGGCCCGGAGTCAACATCAGAGTTCAAGGCGTGGGTAAGAAATTCAGATCACAATGTAAGAAACAGAGATAAGACGCTGAGCACAGTGGCTTTCAGTAAATAAAAGAGTGGAATAACAAATACCTGCAAATAATGTTATTCTTCGTGGTAATCAATATTAGCAGCTATTAATATGCACCCTCCCAAATTGGAGTGTCTTAACATTTTTTTCATTTTTTACTTTGTTTTGTTTTAATTTTATTGAGGTCCTGCTGGCCAGCAGCACAGCCAGCGTCTGTGCAGGAGCCAGGGGCTCAGACTCCCAGAGCTCAGTGTCCCACTCCACCAGCATGGGGGGAAGCTGGGGATCTGGAGGCCTGGCTGCAGAAATGGCTGGGGGGAGGGGGTCTGGTAGGCATAAGGGGCATCCAGAGCGAGAAGGAGACTATGCAGTGCCTGAATGACCACCTGGCCTCCTACCTGGAGAGGGAGAGAAAACTGGAGGCTGATAATTGGAGACTGGAGACTAAAATAAGGGAACACCTAGAGAAGAAGGGGCCCCAGGTCAGAGACTGGGGGCCTTATTTCAAGACCATTGAGGACCCGAGGGCTCAGATCTTTGCAAATTCTGTGGAGAATGATGCATTGTTCTCCAGATTGACAATGCCCATCTTGCTACTGATGGCTCCAGAGTCAAGTATGAGACGTTGCTGGCCATGAGCTGCTGGGCAGCCATTGCGTGGAGAATGACATCAATGGACTCCAAAAGGTCATTGATGACACCAATGTTACGCGGCTGCAGCTGGAAACAGAGATCAAGGCTCTCAAGGAAGAGTTGCTCTTCATGGAAAAGAACCACAGGGAGGAGGCAAATGCTCTACAAAACCAGATTGCCAACTCTGGGTTGACTGTGGAGTTGGGTGCTCCCAATCTCAGGACCTCAACAAAATCACGGCAGACATCTGAGCCCAGTATGATGAGATGGCTTGGAAGAACCAAGAAGAGCTAGATGAGTACTGGTCCCCTCAGACTGAGGAGAGCACCACAGGGTCACCTCTCAGACCACTGAGGTAGGCGCTGCTGAGATGTCACTCACGGAGCTGAGATGTACTGTCCAGTCCTTGGAGACTGACCTGGACTCGATGAGGAATCTGAAGGCCAGTCTGGAAAACAGCCTGAGGGAGGTAGAGACGTGCTGTGCCATGCAGATGGCACAACCCAATGGGATCCTGATGCACCTAGAGTCAGAGCTAGCCCAGACCCGGGCAGAGGGGTAGAGCCAGGCCCAGGAGTATGAGTCCCTGCTGGACCTCAAGGTCAAGCTGGAGGCTGAGATTGCCACCTACTGCAGCCCACTGGAAGAAGGGGAGGACTTCAGTCTTGCTGACACCCTGGACAAGAGCCCCTCCTTGCAAACCATCCAGAAGTCCATGACCTACAGGACTGTGGATGGCAAAGTGGTGTCTGAGGCCAACGGCACCAGAGTTTTGAGGCATTAAAGGCAGCAGAAGTGGGGCGTCCCTTGGTGGGGCAGGAGGCCAATAAAAAGTTCAGAGTTCATTGAAAAAAAAAGAATGTTTGGGCTGTGAATTACAAATCTTATTTATGAACTTCTAACACTATGTCCCAGATCCGTTCTAATACTGTATCTCTCTGAACACTTATGGCAGACCCAACAGAATATCTATTGACTAATAACAGCTAGTTTCGAACGTTTCTGAAATATCCCCTCCACATACATACATATATCATCATTGAGCTCTTTTTACATTTTTTTCAGTGCAAGATCTATAGTCTACATTTTGTTTACATATTACTATTTCCTTTCAGTATTCTAGAGCAAGGATTTCAACTCATGATTCACCATTAATTTCTGTGAATTGTGGAAGCTTCAAAACTTTCCGGTGGGTCCATTTTGCTTTTAACTCTCTTCCCCTTTCTTTCTTTTCCTTTTTATAGAATATGTAGTAGCTCTGTTTTATAATACCTTGCATGTACTTTTCTCTTTATTTAAAATTTTTTCCAACAGTCATGGCATCATTTTGAAGCTTACACTCAGGGAGACTATCCATATATGAAACAGATGAGTAAGTATATCTTGGACAAAATAACTTACAGATATGAAAAAGAAAACTAGGGTAGGCACACGTTTGTGGTTGAGAAAACATTTCTATCCAAATGCACTGGAGAGTAGTAGAATGGAGAGAGGACTGCTGAGCAGAAGGATATTATCTCATTGTTACATGAGCAACTGGGAATTCCAGGACGACCTTCAACTTCCTTGGCTGAGAAAGCACCCTCAACTAGATGTCTGGAGTTGAAAACAATTGATGCCACCTCATTTATTTCTGGGGCAACATGGACAAATAATAAAATATATATGATTCAATATCAAATGATAATTTTTCATTTGTTTGCAAACATTGCTATGGATATTGGCTTTGAAAAACGTCTTGAAATCTAACTAAGGGCAGCCCTTTATATAAGAAATTAATGTAAGCCATAGATTAGAACCAGCATAAAAATATTAACATCATATATGTCACATAACATGCAAAAAGGAAAACCATCAAAAAAAAAAAGAATAGTTATAGAGAACCCAACCATGATGTGTAATATTAGAGGGAAAAATAGACTGACTATATTGAGCCAGTAATATTGTTACTTACAAAGCTTTGCTCAATAACAGCCTTTCATAT